>JAAAKG020134721.1:0-13756 GCA_010014905.2 Druon quercuslanigerum | reverse complement strand
TTTCAGTTTAACATACAAATATTTTTACGCCTAACATCTCAAAAAGATAGTAGATATTTGGCATGAATATCTGCATGCTAGGTGAGACAATCTTACCCTTTAAACATCTACATTTAAACATCCATTTTTCTCCGTGCATACGAGAAAAAAGGAGGAGTATACTGAGTTATGTGATCCAAAGAAAGATGAAGAGAATAAAAGGTTTGAGGAAGAGGCGGGGTAGGATATGACAGAAGAAGGGGTTTGGAAGGTAGTAAATATACAGAGAAAAAGCAGAAAAAGAGTAAACCAGGATAATGAAATTATATAATGGAAAATAGGATATTATCCACCTAACGGAAGGAAAGGGACTCGCCTACAACTCGTACTGAAAACATACACATGTCGAAAAAGTCCCTTTCCCCCTTGGCGCATACGATATTTTTTATAACAAATGGATGGTTTTAGACAGTTCTCAAAATATAGTCATGATTTCAGCACATATTAAATTTCGGATAAAGGAAGCATGATTTACGATAATTCTAAGGGTAATTTATGGCACGCAGAACGTTCATAGCATTGCGCGTGCGCCCCCAACCGAGGGAAGGGTAGTCAATGGAAAATACTAATGATATTGTATTATGTGAAATATAAATGTTTCAGCGCTCCTTGTCGCGCACACGCGATGCTAAATAAGTCCTCTGCGCTGTGGGAGACAGAAATATATGTACTCACTCTTTTTTTATCATTCGACACTTATTGTGAGCTATAGGCGGTTCGCAATAAAGGAGTATTACATATATGAAATTTCCGGAAATTTATACATTTTTTTAGTTAATTTATAGGTCTGATACTATAGGACGATTGTAAAATCGCGCAGACATATGATTTATCTGACCACCCTGCTGTCGAGCACAGTGTCAATAAATGTTAGTAAAAATAAAGACGCTGGTCCGTACGGTTTTTTGAAACAAATAAATAATTTGTTTTCTTTTTGCTGAACCTGTTTGGTTCTTGAGATGTAGGCTAAAAGTGTTTCAGCCACGGCGATGTTAGGTCTTTCCTTGAGAAAAAGATAACGTCAGTAAAGGTTAGAAATTATCCCGAAGTGAAATTTTAATTCAATCAGGTATCGTGATACGAATTGATGAAGTGTCCTGATAATTGAGATCGTTTGCATTCTGCGAACCATGGCTAATACGAGAAGATTAATAGTATTTGCACATGTTTTTAAACTGGAATTATATTGCTTGATTCAACCATTACATCTGCGGTTGTTTTAGAAAAATCTCTCTTTAAATGCGCCTTCCTGATAATTTACCCGCTACCAGGGTAAGTTGCCTTTTTGAAAGATAAGGGATCGTTCTGCATGGGGTGAGCAATACATTTGACGACGGTTTAAAGATTATTGGTTATTGAATGAGAGTCGAAAAGAAAAAAGGATAACAGGGTTGGTTAATCGACTATGGAACGATTATAATACTAGTAGCCTGGCCAATAATAATTTTTCGGATGGTTGGATCAATGAGAGAAAACGGGGGAAAGCATAGAAATTTAGGTCACCCCAAATAATAGTAAATGCGTCTACGGCAGATGCAGAAGGATCTCTACTACAAAAAATATTTTTTGCACTTTTCGTTAATACGAGAAGCAAAACATCGATTTTTAATTTTGGATTTTGTTGATATAATAAATTGCAGTGTTGCTATAAACACAAAGCAGAATTTCGCATACAGATGGGTTCTGAGCAAAACTTCTAAGAGCTAGTAAAATAGCCATCAATTCTAAATAATTAATTTGGTTGGACATTTCTTCTGCCATTGATTACCTGTGGATTGATTATTACAAGCTGCTTCCCATCCTGTCTTAGATGCATCTCTAAAAATTGTGATACTGAAGCTTTTATTTTAATTGGACTACATGAGGCCTCAATTTCAGTACTCCACTAATCAATCTGAAATTGAACAGTATGGGAAACAGTAATTTGATATTCCAAATTACCCTTATTTTAAATTAACCTTGATTTATTTTCTCTTTCGAGATTTTGGGTATAAAGAAAACCATAATCAATAGCAGGATAAGTAGACACAAAAGAACCTATTAAACTAGCAAATTCTCTAATCGTACAACGGGTCCCAGGTTGTTACCTCTAATCATGTTTTTAATGAAGCCCATAATTTTGTTAGATAATTACAACATGATTTTTTTGGAATTAATTATAAGTCTAGATATTCACAGCAAGCCGTAGGAATGATTTGATTTTTTTCCCAGTTCATGATTAAACCTAGTTTCGAGAGAAGGTTAATATATTCCTGTACATTCGCCTTACACATCTTTTCAGATGAACCTATACACAAAGTGTCCTCTAAATAAATTGAAGATATGAGACCTAAATAACGGAGGTGATTTACCACTGGTTTCGTAACTTTGGTAAACACGAAGGGACTGGTTGAGAGTCTGAAGGGTAAGTATGTAAACTGAAATAACTCTCCGTGAAAAATAAGTATAAGAAAGAGTGACACCAAAATAGGCTGCTTTTAGCCTATTTTATGGACCTCGCTAGCGACCCGGGGAAAGAAGATAAAAATACGTTATAGGTATCAAAATACTCGTCATTGAAAACCAAAGTGAACATTGCTTTTCGTATTTTTTTAAACTTTAACAAACTACCACTATTTAAGGGTTGAGAATGCCCCAAAACAATTAAAAAATATAAAATACCACTAATTATAAAATCATTTTTTACAACAGCCCCTTATTGATTATTTTCTTGATCGATAAGAGGCTTTTTTACTTTCTTAAGGTCTATTTTATAGAAAAAATACAATGAAAAATGATTTTATAATTAGTGGTATATTCTATTTTTTAATTTTTTCGGCGTCTTCTTAAACCGTAAATAGGGGCATGTTTTTGTAATTTAAAAAAAAAGAAAGGCGATGCTCATTTTGGTTTTCAATATTAAATTTATTACACTAATGTATATGAAAATTGATATGTTAAGCATATGAAATCGCTATTAAGAGCGTGTATCCTATATTTAATTTTATATACATTCATGCTAATCACTTACAAGAAAAATCACATATTTCCAGTTTCCAGAAATTAAAAAAAAGTTTAGAAGTAATTTTTTATTCTGAATAATAAAACAAGATACATTCTTAAAGTTGAGCAAAAATGAAATTCGATTTCAAATCTAAAAGTTCAATTAAGCGAATAAATAACGAACCTAACCTACGATCGACTGTACCCACGTTAAATTTCTACCATTCAGTGCGAATTTCGGAAAAAGTTGCACCTGTACGTTGCTCTTTAGTTATAAATAATAATTGAGTCGACGAATGTTAGATTATTACTTCATTTGCGAATATTTGACAAGATTTAAAGAAATGACAGCACTTTGAGTTTTTACGTACGTTGCTTTACCGACATGTATATTAAATTTAATACCCTTGTATATCATCATTTTATTCTTTGAAGGATTCTCTACATTTCTGTTTGGGTGGTGTTAATTAAATTTTAAACTATGATTGTTGATAAAAATAATACCTATATGCTTTCTCAATAAATTTTTTTAAATAAAATTAACCCAAAAAGAAATTCAGAGAATCCTTCGAAGAATGAAATGAGGCCTTGATCATTAGAATTAAATAAAAATTGTAACTTTTCCCTAAAGTAAAGAAAAAACTAAATGTTTAAATAACTACTGTTAAATAAACAATTTTAACCTGAATTATTATTTTCTGAAGTGTGCTTAGAAGAATGCATCAAGATTTATGGAAATTAACAATAGATCTTTTTTTGTCGATTTTATAAATCATGTTAAATATAGGAAACTTTTGAGATTGATTGTACATAGTGTATATCCTTAAAAGTTTAAATATTTTGTTAAATAAGTCATCTATTTTCGTACAAAATTTGTCACTTTGCATTGCAAAATTCATCTTCTTTGGTAGAAGAAGCATTTTTCCTATTTAATAATGACATTTGTTGTCGAAAATTATTCTTTGCGTGTTAAAACTTATACTTTTTTGTTTAAAAAAATGTTTTTCATTGAAAGTTACCTTTTTTTCAATTCCCCTATTCACCTCGCGCACCCCTTGAAAAAAAATGAAAACTTCACCGAGATCCGTTGACCTCCACCATATCAGATTCAAGTTCATTTCAAGGTTAAACTACAAAAAATCTGATTAAAAAAATCCAGAAAAATACATACATAGGTTTTTAGGGTCGCTGATATCGAATCCGGGGTCCGTTGACCTCCATCACATCAAGTTCAAGGTGATTAGAAGGTCAAACTAACAAATACGAAAAGAAAAATCCAGAAAAATACACATATAAGTTTCTGGGAACACTAAATCCGAATCGGGAGTTTATTTTTTCTGTTCAATGCACAAATTCGAGTAATCCATTTACCACGTGGAGGTGCCCTGGTTGCAACCACACGTTACAAGCACGGTTAAAAGTTGCCACATTATAAATAAGGAAAATTCATTAGGGAAATTAATTTTCAACTCTACCGTGGTAGAAAATCTTTGGAATCATCTTTAAGTTGACTTTAACTTGAAACAGAGTTGTTAAGTAAACCCCGTTACGGATTTAGCGTTTCCGTATTTTTTTTTTTCATCAGATTTCTTACATTCTGACTTTCAAGTGACCTTGAATCTGATATGGTAGAGGTAAATGGACCTTGGATCCAAAAACTTATGTGTGTATTTTTCTTGATTTTTAGTCGGATTTTTTGAAGTTTGACCTTCAAATGACCTTGAATCTGATATAGTGGAGATCAAAGGACCTCGGATTCGAAATCAACAACTCCAAAAACCTATGTATGTATTTTTCTGGAATTTTTTTAATTGGTTTTTTCGGTAATGCTGGGTAATAAATAATTAAAGGAATAAATTAGAATGGTCTCTGGCTCTCACTCTCACTTATTCATGTTGCGAGAATAGAAAACAAACAACCAAATCGTGATACCTGCCCCTCGGAATATATATTAAAATAATTTAAAAAAATTTTAAGCAGGGTTGGTTGCAGAGGAAAATCGTCTATAGAAAAATATGGAGTATGCACTGATGAATGAAGTGCTAATTAGAGAGCCGCATGTACATATTCATTAGAACCCGGTCCTAAATTCCGCTTGATTTCGACCTCTTCAGAAAATTATTCCACCGCTTTAGAATTTCTGGTTTCTATGCATTTCTATGAAAATGTGGATACTCAATCCCACACACTTCAGATAATCCAGATTATTTCAAGTATAGAGGATTTTGGGTAGAGTTGTAAGTTGAGCACAACAGATTACTGCTTGTTTACACGCGAATAAATAATCCACCGTTGAGAGGGTCAGGCCTAGGTCATTGGGAAAACTGGGGTCATTTTAATGCCGAAACTTGAGAGGGCCGTTGACCTGAAAAGAAACGTCCGTCATTCCTGGCGCATAAATTGGCGTAAACGCCAGGACCATTCAACGTGCTCGTGGCCTCACCCTCCTAATCTTAAATCGATTTCATATTTTCCCCTCGATTTTCCATTGGTTCGTTGCTCCTGGCGCTCAACTCATGGGAAAATTCATAAAAAGACGTAGAATTTTTCGAGGGGTTAATTAATCTTGTAATCTGGTATTTTTAAAACTTCAAAAGCATTTTCAAGAGTTTTTAATTAAACCGCTAGCGATTAAAAGACGATACGCCCGAAACGCCGTCGTTTTAGTTGGCCCCTGGCTCATATTTTTTTTCAGGTCGAATTTTAATTTTTCAATAACATATTCCATTAGGAAATTTTATAGCGCATATTTTTAGTCCTATAAATAAATGTGATAACTTTATTAGTTTTCGAAATAATCAAGAAAATGGTACTTTTTTCTGCAATAGCAAAATGCGATTTTTTTGTATTTAACTTGCCATAAGTTCGACATTAATAAGAATTTTGCAATACAAATTTCAGAAAATATGCACCATCGTATAACGAAACTAACAGTATTTATAAAATTTTAATTAATTGCCACTAAAAATTTATAACAATTTTTATTCTTCTTATGGCGTACACTAGATATTGAAAGTTTCAAGCCGTCCACCAAAATAATAATGAAGACATTATAATTTACATTTGCGCATTATTTTTTAATAACAAATAATAAGAATTGAAACTTATATAGTAGAATTGAAACTCTCCGGATCAAAAGGGGATACGCGTGGATTCAGCCTGAGAATTATTGTACAGAAAGTAAATTTCGTTAGAATGTTAATTTCAAGGACTGGTACTTGTAGAGAATTTTAAGGCACATCTTTTTTTCCTTCATGAAATGTTTGTAGGTTTTACAGTTTTTTATGTAATTGATAAAAACTAGATTTTTCGTAAACAAAAAACTTCAATCTTTTTTCACTTCAACTCGCGCTAACTCTGTCACTTTTAAGAATTAGTCAATATAATTATACTTAATTACACTTTCAAGTCTTTTGAAACTAGCTGAGGAAAAAAATCTCAAATATTTTAATAAACAAAAAAGTTGTGGATTTTTTTGTGAGGCTTTGCAAAAATCTCGAATTTCAACCTTCAAGCGCTTCGTTTATCGAGCGAATTTTAAGAAACGGAAAACTTTCAGGGACAAAGTTGTTTATTAAGGTTCAAAGAAGTTTTCTGGAAATTTTCAGATCAATCGCTTTAATGGTTAAAAAATTATGAATGTCTTAAATTACAAACGGAAATCTTGACGCTGATGCCGTATGCACGTGCCTCCTCGGTTACGAACGTGTTGCAGCGGACGTGAAGGTCAAGTTGGATACCAAAACAAAAATAATAACCGTTTGTAGTTTTCTTCTAAAATATACTATGAATAAAGCAAAGAAGCAGTGAATGGATTATTTCTTAGAAAACCTGCAAAAGTATTATTTTTGAGAAAGGTTTATTTTGGTTAATACCCTATTAATTCACGAAAGATGGAGGAGAGGATGTTTATGACAATTACAAATTGCAAAATCGAACCTCTTTTCTCTTTAAGTTTAAAGGATGTAAAAAAAGAATTTTTCGAAGAGTATTTTTTTGAAGTAAAAATTCAGAGCCGAGATGCCGAAGAAAGAAAGTGACGAAAATGATTAAAAGTAGTTTAAAATAAAGAATTATTTAAATACTTTGATGTTCAGAATGTCTAGTAAATCAGTTATTTCAGTGATATCTTGAGTATTATTTTGTTATCAGGTTTGACCTTCACGTCCGCTGCAACACATTCGTAGCCAAGGAGGTACGTGCATAGGGCGGCGTCAAGCCTTCCGCTTGTAATTTAAAACATTCATAATGTTTCAACCGTTAATGCGATTAATCTAAACCTTTTCAGAAAACTTCTTTGAACCTTAATCAACAACTTTGTCACTGTAAGTTTTCCGTTGCTTGAAAATCGCTCGATAAGCGAACCGCTTGAAGGTTGAAATGCATGATTTCTACAAAGTCTTGAAGAAAAATTAAAAACTTTCTTGTTTATAAAAATATTCACGTTTTTCTTACTCGAATAGTCCAAGAAGACTTTAACACGTAATTTACTGTTAACAGAATCAAAAAAATTCAAAAATTGGCTAAGTTAGGACGAGTTTATGTGAAAAAAGATTGAAATTTTTTGTTTAAAAAAAATCTATTTTTAACCAATTTATTCAAAAACTATAAAACTTACAAATTTTTTTAAAATAAAAAAAAGATGCGCCTTAAAATTCTCCACAAGAATCAGTTCTTAAATTTGAAATTCGTAGGATTTTTAAAATTGACTTTCAGGACGATACTTCTCAGGCTGAATCCACGCGTATACCCTTTTGATCCCGAGAGGTTCAATTCAATGTGAAAAATTACATTTGACTATTTGAACTAATTTTAAGATACAAGATTTTTTAGAAAAAAAACTATAATAATCAAAGTATTTAAAGATTTCACTGGATTTTATCAAATTTCCGAGAATTGCAATGATTTTAAGGGGCTTATACACAATTTTAAGTGAATTTCAAAGAATTTATTCACGTCACGTGTCGTATTTTGTAGGGTTTTGAAAAGTTTAGTTTTTGTATGTTTTTAATGCTATTTTTACGAATAATTTGGTTTCAAATCATTATACAATCCAAAAAAAAAGATATCAAAAACAGAAAGGTGAATATTCAACAAAATAAGGTTTTTTCACTCAAGAAAGGAATAAACGTTTTTTCACAATTGTTGAACCTTCAATCCAAAAGAAGATTTTTTTCGACAAAAATTAAATTTTTAAATAAAAAAATATGACTTCAGCAAAAACTATTTTTTAGACAAATTAAGAGCATTTTTTCTCGACTAAAATCAAATTTTAAACCAAGGAAATTATTTTCTTCTATCTAAAAAGGAGAATTTTTAACTTAAAGAGATCAATCTTTATCAAATTAAAATGTTACATTATTAGTTGACTTTTCAGGATAAAAACTTTTTTTTTATATTAACAAATAAGTTTCTTCGAAATCAATGGAATTTTCAATCCAAAAAGACGCATTTTTCACCAAAAAGCATGAATTTTTAACAAAATATTTTCATTTTCAACCATACAGTTGGATTTTTATCCAAGAAGGATACAATTTTTCTTAAAACAGATAAACTTTATTTTAAAACCAACGAATTTTCAAAAAAAAAGTTAGATTTTCTTCCAGAAAAAATTTTAGTTGTCTTTACAACACCAAAACATTAAATTTAAACAAAAAGTAAACTTTGTGCGAAGTAGTTAAATTTATTAAAAAAACAGTATTTTCAACCATAAAGTATGAATTTTCAACATAAATTTTGACATTTTCAACCAAACCCTTGAACTTTTATCCATGTAAAATAAAAATGCTACTAATACAGGTAAATTTTTAATCAAAAAGACAAATTTTAAAAAAGCATAGCCGAATTTTCATTCCAAAAGATTTTTAATCAAAAAAGAAGAAATTAAAAAAATAATAATTTTAAAACGAATTTTCTCTACACACATAGAATTTTTAGACCAAAAAGATAAGTTTAGCAAACAATTAATTTTCCACGAAAGTGTTGAATTTTTACCCAACAAACATGAAATTTCAAACCAATAAAATTATTTTTTTACCAAAAAAAGCGTAAAAATGGTTTGCAACATTTTTGTAGGATATTTTATAAGTTATAATTTTTCTGTAAGAATTTTTTGGTATTTTGCGTTATATGGCTACAAATTTAAACTTGTGGTGTCAAATTTGGGACAACTCTTAGAATTCTCAATCATAAATAACAGGAATCTAATAAATTATAATATATAAATAAATTTGTTTTCGCACCATTTGTCGTTTTTCCACAAATTATTCATTTTTATTTGTAATGTGATTTTTATGATTGAAACCAAAACCACGCGTCCTATCAAAAAGTGATTCACAAAAACTTGCAGATGTGATTTAGGATCACAATTTTTTTTATTAATTTTATTCCTATGTTGCACAGAAGTAAATTTTTAAATTTTTATAGCTTGAAAATTGCGTAGTATTTGAAAATTAAACATTAAAAATTGTATGGTATGCTTATGAAAAGAAAAGGTTTATTGTATAATTTTAAAGATCATGTCTTAAATATTACAGTGGGTACAGAATATTTTTCTTTTTATATTTTTAATATTAAACTGCCGTTATTAAAGGACCTCACTATATAAAAACGGAAAATGTTAAGTTTGACGAAAAGGCAAATTAAAAAAATAAAATCTTTTTGATAATTCTTTCTGTGGTCTGACATACTTTAGACAAATAACAGGACCAGGATGACGTTCAAGATCCTTTATTCAAATTAGGTAGTCGACGGTTCAGACCTAAATGCTCTCCTCATCAAGACGAATAGTCAAAATTTTGCAGTCATCTTCGGATCGTCCAATTTTAAATTCAAATAAGATTCCAATTCTTATTTTCTTTTCTCTAAAGTTCTGTGAACAATAACTAATATTTAATTTTCGATGAAGAATAGATGATGATGTAGCAAAGACAAGAATAGCAGTGACATATTAACATTTTAAGATATAGGACTTCTTAATTTATCATTAATATAATTATTATAAAATTTAGAGTAGGAAATCAGAGACTATACTAGAAAAAACATAAAACATTGATAAACCATAAATCTGAAATAATATTCTCACTGAAAAAGAAAAATCACACAATATAAATACATATATAGTCACAGGCTTAAGAAAATATAAAATGATGAATATTGATAAAATTACGATCGTACTCAATGGTACATAATAAGAAAGTGCACATATTTTTAATATATGGCATTCATCCTCAGAAAACTTTCGGTTAAAAGTAATGAGGGTTTAGTGACCTTCTTTTTGATAAGTTTTTATGGTTGTTTTGTATTACAAATTATATAAAAATGTTCATCACATGAGTAACTTTCTTTTTCAAAAAAGTATCTAGGATGACATCTTGAATAGATTATATTATAACAATATATATAATAATAATATATATAATATATATATATAATATATATATATAATATATATAATACATGTAAGTCAGAAAATATGTGAACCAAAAAAATAAACCTAGTTGTTTGAAAATGTATGTACTTTGTGAAAAATTCGCGTTTTTAGTAGAAAATTAATATTGATAGTTAAAAACACATCTGTCTGTTAAAAAAAATCGACTATTTTAATTTTAATTTTAATTTTAATAAAATATATGAAACTTCGTCCAGGTCTGATTTGTCTAAAGTATGTCAGATTTTACCTATTTCTTCTTTTAAATTGTATGTGGCTTATTCACATTTTTTTATACAAATTAATCTTTTTAGTTAAAAATTCATCTTTTTGTACAAAAATGCATGATTTTAGTTAAAGATTTATCATTTTAATTAAAAATTCATCTTTCTGGTTTTAAATTCAACTATTCCAGTTAAATATTTACAAATTTAGTTGAAAATAGATTACTTTGTTTGAGGATGTAAATATTTTTTTTAAAGTTAGCTTTTTTGTCGAAAGTATTCTTTAAACTGAAAATATAGCTTATTCGAATTGATTATTCCTAAGTTTCAGTTAGCAATTATTCTGTTTGGTTAAATATTAATTTTTTGAACTTAAAATTTCATTATATGCATAATTTTTGATTGACAATTTATATATTTTAATAGAAAGTAAGTTTTTGTTAAAAATTTAATAATGACATTTGAAGATTCATTGATTTAGTTGAAAACTCATATTTTTGTTCAAAACTAATTTTTTTCAACTGAAAGTTTAAGTACTCCATTTTTTGTTGAAAATGAATATTTTTTAATTGAAAATGTATGTATTTGTATTAAAACTCATTTATTTTGACTGGGCATAGTTTTCCCCCTTTTTCTTAGTTTCTCCTTTTTTTAAATTCCCGCTTTCCCCTATTCGCAAAAAATTTCCCCTTCTCTCTAAATATACGACATTTGAATGAACAAAAGTCGTATTGCGCGAAAAATTCTTTGAAATTAATCAGTTTATTAATTATTGAATAAAAATTAAAGCAATTATATCACAAAAATATATTATTTATGAATAAATAATTGACACGTTTCCAGTGTTTAACCAATGAAAATACTCTTTAAATAAATTTGAAGCATATGTTGAAAATGTGAAAACTGGAGACTGAAGTTGTTATCCAATATAAAATGAAAAAAGTTACAAAATATATAATGGAATATCCCAAATTCATCACAATTTCAATATGAGTTTAAGAGAACCGTGATCGTGATTTAGGTTTTTTGGAAGCTATGTTTTTTCCACTTTTAGAACTTATAAACACCACGAAAAAGAATCAATCCAAAAAACATGTTTTTGTGTATTAAAAAGAAAATCTAAATAAGGCAGAAATGGTTTTTAATTTAAAAAATATTAAATTGTAAATTTAAAAACAATTACAGAAGATATTAACCTTTTAAAAATTGTTCTAGTTCAATTGTTTTGGATTTTGACCCACAAATTATTTTCCCTAAGTTTAAACGATTTGATTAATTATAGCATTTTAGCTTCGCTCAACTGAACATTCAAAAAGGTGTATTTAACTAATTTTATTTTTTCTCATAATTTTTTATGCCCCTGTTTCGTGAGAAAACAAAAAAAAACTCTTTTTGATCTCCTTTTGCGCTGTAATCCCTGCCGTTTACATTTATTAATGTTAAATTCCCCTCGTAAAGACGTGTATAACCCTACGAGTGATGTAAGATATTTGGTTTTTATTTTTATTTGAATAAAAGATCCTATACTTCTTCCAGATTTGATGTGTCTGAAGTATGTCAGAATATACCTATTTATTCTTTTATATTGCATATAGTTTATGAATTTCCAATAAAATGTTTGCATCTTCTGGCCATGGAAAGAGTTGTAAAATTGGTTTGATTTTTTTGAACTCGTCTTTCGTCAAAGTGGCCATTCACAATGCTGATATGGTGAGACCCTTTAGTAAAGGGAGTTTAATATTAGAAATATAAAAAGTACAATATCCTATCTGCTGCAATCTAAAAGGATATTTCTACCAGTCGGATCTCTATGATGATACTCTGTGACACTTAATACGGGACTTTTCTGTGAAAAGCATCTTTTCCGTAAGAACGACTTCTGTCAATTTCTCGCGCAGCTTTGCAAAAGGATCTTCCGACTCTCGATGCTTTATATCAAAACTACATTGTGGACGCTTTATCCTCACGAATCTGAAAGGATTCGCTATTTTCCATCGTCCTGACACGTTATCGCCATTCTCGAAAATCTTACCAGGAGAGTCTTTCCGTTACCCGTGTCTGAGAAATGGAAGCTATCGGATTTAAATTTCAATTTGGATCTCCAACCTACTCCTCGTTTACACGTTTTACCCTGAGTGAATTCCATTAATTTTTTCCAAATAGCCTGTGCTTCATGTTTTTCTTAGTTCACACCCTTTATCCGTCCCTTTTAGGAAATTATTCTGACTGAGTTAGATAGTGCATAACATGACTCAACTTGGTTCCAAATTTTGAAAATGATTTTTTTCTTTCAAATTTTTTATTTATTGTTTCGGAAAGGCCGTAGCAGGATAAGTATGGTCTGGGTGCCCCCTCTCGGATGTGATCCATATTGTGGGGGCAAGTGGCTTTCCCTAGAACATAAATTTCTCTAAGTATCAACTAAAAAAAAAAATTTTACCAAAGTTATAAACAAATTTAAAAAAATCCAATTTTCTTGAAAACGGCTTTACCGATCATGATGGTCAAAATATATGTTATAGAGGGTACTAAGGAAGTTTTGAAAAAATTCAATAATCAATTCTGTTGGTTATAAAAGGATAAAAAAATTATTAAAATTTTTAAATAATTCTTTTAAAAGGAAGTACTTCTTGAACACCAACAATTTTCATTCTATATCATGCTCACATTCAAGGCATCAATATATATTTTTGCGGAAATGAACAAAGCATTACTTCATAGTTTAAAAAAAACTACTTTTTGGCCCCTCACATGTATGCAATGCAATAAGAATGAGGGGCCATCTTAATTTTTAGCTTATGACGCAGTAAGCTATACGCTATTATACCATTAAGCCGTGGTGTAATAAAATTCAGGTGCAACAGCATTATTCGACTGAAAGCAAATTTTATCGTGAATTCCCCAGTCATCGTGTCCATCAATTATATGTAGATAGAAAAATACTTCTTTTTGTTTATTGCTGACATTCGCCAAACTAATTTCATGTTTGCCCAGGATGAGGACCACACGTGGAGGTCGCCAGTCAGATTATCATCCCTTAATTTATTTACACTATATACAACTATATACATACTGTATTAAT
>JAAAKG020134720.1:0-13756 GCA_010014905.2 Druon quercuslanigerum | reverse complement strand
AAGAATTTTTGTCTGGCCAAAAGAGTATCGACAATTTGCAATAAATGTTTTTAAAATTTCTTTTAAAAAGATGGTTTAAATAATAAAAAATAATAAAAAACAACATAACTTTTTTACCATTAAAAATTATCTATGAAAAAACACCGAAAAGTGATATTAACGACAAATATACCGCAAGATAGTTCATCCTTATTTATAGAGGGCAGTTTTCGAGAAAATGCTGTAAAGAGGTAGGGCGGGGTTCAAAATAAAAAATCAATGCATATGTCACATTCGAGGAAGTGATTTCAAGTGGTCTCTTTATTAGTTTATTTGCATCTGTTTTATTGAAAATTACGGATTTTAGTCTCATACTTGAGCCTTTCTCTGCAAGGACATCTTAAGCCAACTAAAATTGTTTTCGCGGAGAACGACTTTATGGATTCTCACAAAGTCACAAAGGCGATTTGAAAAAAATACGATTTTTTATCTTCGAATAAGTTACATGAATGAAGTCGCTATTGATCAGAATTAATTATGATAGATTTAAAGAAAAAAAAATTGTATATAAAATTGCTATAAAAAATTAATTTAAACAAATACTCCAGTGTATCAGCTTTCTGTAATGGGCAGACAAGTTGATTCGCAGAAGCATTTTTTTAATTAAATATTTTTTTAAATTAAATAAAATTTTTAAAATAATTTTTATTGTTGCAATTCTATTTTGAATGATTTTGACCTGATTACCCTTGATTTCATTAAAAACTTTACACGGACCTTGGGCCCCAAAAAACCTTCTAATGGGTCTGTTTAACAAAATTAAAACAATAATTTGGCTATTTATTACCTTCATGTATCACGTGCGTGCTTATTGTTTTTGAACAATTTAATAATATTAGTCTCTAATAAGCGTTCTCCATAGAAACAATTTATAACTCTATCCACTTAATTTTTTATAATAACCTATGGGAAAGATTAAACTTTATTTTGTTTGCCCCGTTTCATCGACAGAGAATATTTTTCGGCATAAAAGAAATGAAAAACCTATCACAAAATGATAACATTTGCTGCCAAAAGATTCTTTTTGAGACAAAGAAAAGTTAAGAGGATATTCAATTTGTGCCAATCACGAAGAAATAGTAAGAAGTGGATCCCCCTATGGCCTATGTGTTTGGTAAGCAGGGGTGGGACGAATAATGTCCAAGTATTCGTTAATGTTCGCCACGAATGGAAACCCGTGAGATATTTTGAGATCTCAATGTAATGTAGGTTATGTTCGTTTGTATTTTTATTTTGTTGGGTGTATATCACATTACTAAATTAAAAACAAGAAGAAAAATGCCATCAAAAATATGAAAAGGTCTAGAAAGTGTAAGTACTACAATGACATTATTATAATCATTATGCAGTACATGAGAAAAGGATCAAGTTAATTGCAGGGAATAAAATATTGTAAGTTATTATGTACATAATACAAGCTCAAAACTTCCAACGCAAGGTAGCATGCCAATCGCCAGTGCGCATCTGCGCGGGTTTGCTTACAGGTATGTGGCAAAGATTAACGAGTTTTTGGACGTTGCTTTTCTCACGCCCTGCTTACACTTACTCTAAGCCAATGGAGGCCGAACGAAAAAAACCTTTTAATTTTTTTTTTTTTTTATTTCACACAAAAGGAGCCAATCCTCAAGAAAAATTCGAACATGCCTTTTTTCAAACCAACCCACACTGCAAATATTCTACAGTATAGTAAAAATCGACCCTCAAATTTTTAGTTTTTTGGTTGAAATGTAATAATATATCTATAAATATTCTTCTACATGCATATTTACAATTTTATCATAAAATAAACCCTGTCAAAAATGTTATTAAAATAATTTGTAAACCTATTTGATAATTCACATATGGAGTTTGCCTGTGCCCAAAGGTAAAAATCTTATAAAATCCGTAGAATCTTCGAATCCTTACTATTTGACATTGGGCAAGAATGAACATTTTTTTTGAATTTAAGTTAATTTTTAATCAAAATGAAAATAAAGCGGAAATAGTTTTGCTTGTAATTTCTTATTTTTAAACTAGATAAACTATTATTTCGTTATTTAAAAAATGGTATGCTACGAAAATAATATTGTTTTAACTTTAGCACAATTTTAATTTTTTAATTTTATCACTTCTATTTACAGAACGACCGTACAAAGTAAAATGTTTTTAAATTATAATAATGAAATTGCTTCTCGGTTGAAGTAAATCGCGCCAAGTAATTATGCAAAATGTCAATGGCCAACCTTTCAGTGGTATATGGGCCGTATAAAATGGTAGTGGCCTAAAAATGTCAGATGAATGTAGGGAAGTTAAAGTTTAATTGATACTTTGGATGAATAAACGTGTTCGAGAAAGCAAGTTTTGCAAGTAGATACGAAGAAAAATAGAATCGCAAAATTAACTTGTGGAATTAGTTAATTGATTCAAGACGTCCATCAAGGTAGCACCTCCACAATCGTAATTCCTCAATTTCATTACATCAGCTTTTAAACTATTTTTAAACTATTTTTAGACTGCATTTCCGACTTTTAGGTTCCAATACTTTCTTTGAAAATTAAAATTTTTGGGCGAATTTGCTGACTTGATTCAAGCGAAGTACCTCCACTGTATAAAAATTCATAAAAATTAAATATCAAATCCAATAGAAATTTCGGCTTTGTTGTGCTCTTTAACGCACCGACAACTAATTTCCAGAAACCCGTCCCATTAACAATAAATCTACCCAATATGTAAAAACCCAAACTCAATAAAAACAAAGTGCGCCAGAATTGTTGGCTTTCATTTGGGCTTTCGTATAAATGAAAAAAAATGTTTAAAATTGAATCCCATTTGTGAAAATTTACCTCCGTTACCAAAGATCAAATCTGCAAAAAAGTGCATCAGAACTTTGAGCTTCTTTTTGGGCTCCCAAATGGACCCAAAAAAATCCAAAAACCTCCCCTATATACAAAAAACGGCGCTCTTTTTGGGCTCTCCAATATTAATATTTTGTTTGTTACCAACCCTTAATCTGAGAAATCAAACACCAACGTAAAATTTAAATTTAAATTTTCAAGGAGCCCAAAAATCATAGTCTACTGTAGAAGATTTTTTTCACGGATTTTTTTTCATGATAGATACGGGTTGATTTTTAACGTTAGGGCTTGTAAATCATTAATAGTAGATTTTTTTCACAGATATCAAAAATCAGAGATACTATTCACACTCTAAAATTCTGAAAAAGATTATTTTCAGGCAAAGTTGTACTGATGGTGTACAGAGGGGTTGGTTTTTGGTGTGCAGGGCTGGAGCTCAAAAATCGACATTGGTATTTTTAAGGAGCCCAAACATTAGAGACTATATTGAAACCCGATTTTCAACCTTCAGTGTGCGATCCCAAAAATCTGATTTTTTTGAGGAGCTGAAAAATCAGAGACTCTATTGACTTTGTAAAATTGTCAAAAAGAATATTGGTTGGCAAACTCATGTCTGCAGGGGCGGATCCAGCCAGCTACCTAGCGGGGGCGATCGTAGAAATATTATCTTGAAATTCTAAAAAAAAAAAAAACGAAATTTTGGCGGTAATTGCTAAAATATTTGTAGGCTCAGGGGGGGGGGCGATCGCCCACCCTCGCCCCTCGCTGGATCCGCCCCTGCATGTCTGCGTTGTAAAGAGCGGTTGATTTTCAGCGTTAGGAGTTGAAGCCCAAAAATCAAATTAGCTTTTTTAAGGAGCCTAAAAATCAGAGACATTATTAACTTTGTAAAATTTTAAAAATATTATTCTTGGGCAAAGTCCTATCTGCGCCGTATAAAGGCGTTGATCCCAAACGTTAATGGTTGGAGCCCAAAAATTGGAGTTGCTTTTATTGGTAATCTTAAATATCAGAGATGTTAATAACATTTTTGTAAAATTGTTAAAAATATTATTAAAAATCGAAGCTACTTTTGCTTAAATCCAGAGCAGAAATTCCAATGCGGAACTGATCGGGGCCAGATCTGGCAGAACTTGGCCCAAATCGGGCAAGACTTGAAATTAAACGCGATAACAATCAGGGCCCAAGTGCATGGTCTAGAGATAACCCAGTTTGTCCACGGTCTGGCCCCAATTGGGTCCATATCAATTTATTTGTACTATCCTTGATTAAAAGGGATTTTTAAATAAAACAATGTTCAAATCGTATATATTACCTCTTAAATTTAAATTTAGGAATATAAAATCAGATTACCAAACAAATCACGATAGAAAAACATTTGATTAAGATTGGAAACAAAATATTTGTTTAACAACTTGTTTGGAGCAAACGGTAAAAGTTGAAAGACGCAATATAACAGCCAACAATCGTTTTCATCTTGACATACTTGATAAATTTACTTACTTATACTTATATTTTGAAGTATAGGTTGCCTACGCACTCGTCTTGTTCTCACTTTTAGATTTTTTTTACTTATTTGGTGAGTTTTTTTAGTTAGTAATTGAAATATATTTGACGCCTTCACAATAGATGGGGCCACAGATGGGGGCATAGATGGGGGCCATAGATGAGGCACTATCTACTGTCAAGATTGAATTTTAAGCCGGGGTCTAGAGGGAGCCAAATTTAACATCCACAAAATTGCGTGTTCGATCTAGTCCAAGTCGGAAATAAGACAAATAAGTGACAATTTCTACATAGGAATCCCAAAAATTAGAGACTATTGACAACGTAGAATTCTTAAAAAGATTATTTTTGGTAAAGTCATATCCACAGTGCTCCTCAAGCATCAATAGGTTCGATTAAAATGAATCCAAAAACTTTTTGGATAGGTTTTTGGATAACTATTTATAGTTTCCAAAACCATTTACGTTGCAATCTCAGCTGATCCCCTTCTTGAGATATCCAAAAATTACGTTTTGTCCTTGTCACTCTGAGTATATCATAATATACTATGCACTGGGTGTTAATTATGTCCATACTATACTATTTTTACATATGAATGAATATGTGACATTGATTTTGTACCAAGAAACTCTGTTCTGGACGATGTTGCTTTTGTTCTTGATAAAGAGCCTCATATCCCCCTTTGCGTAAAAGGAATACCTGATCTCTTATATAATGAGGCCTCTATAGGCATATTCCGGGAGCATTTTGCCCAAACGCTCATGCAATCTCAGCCAACAGGTAAATATGTGCCTGCTAGGTTGGTCCGATCATTTAAGAAGATGTTCCTGCGTCAGTCCGGGGCCATTTCCTGGCTGTAATCTTGGTCGGTTCCTATTACCCGTTCCAAATAAATTATCTCGTCCATCCGAGAGTGGCCTATTTTGAGCGGCACTACGCGATACTGGTGACGTAACTACTTTATTTATTGCATTGTGAAGATAGCCTATTATGTGAGAAATTGTAGGCTTTAAAAGTTACGATCAAAGTTCCTCAAAACAACCTATCTCGTTGCAACCGGAACGTGTACTTCGTCCACTTCTGCTCCTTCTTTCCTAGAAGGTAAGCAAGTATGAGAACTTTACGCAAAAGACTTCGTACACACATTTCCTTAGAGTACGGTATCTAACCGTAGATGACCTTAAGCGACAGGCGGTACAGTCGAAAGTGATGGTTTCACCTCCAAGATACTTTTTTACAGCCTCCAACCTTTATACAATGTTAGAAGGAACAGTGTTGAAGGACCAGATGAAACGATCCCAGAAGAACAGCCTTTTGCATCTGGCTCGCTATGGACTAATACGAATGCTGAAAAGCCGGGATTTTATTGAGTTGACTGAGAAATGAAGCTTTCATACACTCAAAGCAGCCGATTATGAAAAGCACAAGATGGACTTTATAGCCTTAGTACAGCCTGCGCAGCTCGAATAGAAGTGCTTGAATTTTCGCCCGTTTTTCTTCCTAGTTTGCCGTGATATTACCATCGGCTAGTTCTAAGAATTCAATCGCGTAAATTAGCTTGGTCTTCAGTTCTTGGAGGAAAATATCAGGATTTTTAGCACTGATACATTGGGTTATGGAAAATGAGAAATTCCAGTAGATCTTACACTGATCATTCTCCACAATAGACTTCAGTTCCCCTGGGCGTATGGCAAGAAGGATATTAGATCAACACGATAGAAATTCCAAAGATGGACGTCTTGACACACAAAAAGAAATCTTTCAGTCTCCGAGTTCAATCCAGCAGATTTAAGAAACAAGATGGACAAACCCATCCATATCTCTTTTCTACTTATAATGCCGTAGAATTTACCATGAAGGGGCGTGTGGGCATTTTGTCACAGTATAAACGAATGTTCTTTTTCAAGTACATCACTTTTGAGAACCAAAGGTGTTGGTTCTGCTAAGCCACGTGTAGTGCCGCTGGAATCAAATGAAAGACCAAGCACATGTGGGGTCCTATATGTGGCATGCTATAGAAATGCCGCAATGTTGACGACTTCTTGTTGATGTACTAGTTTCTTTTGAGAATCTGTGCTTTTTAAAACTCAGCAAAGCCTATTATTATAATGCCTATCATAAAGCATATACATCATAGCCACGGACTAAGTGAAGCGACTGCTGAGTTTAGGGTATTATAAGTTAATTTAATACAGTGCTTGAAACCTCCTGCAATGATGTTGTAGGTACACAATTACGAGCGGTGGCGAGCGTCGGAAGTGACAATAGTCACCTCTGGATGTTTTCTTAGTGCTACCATCTGTCACTCCACATGTTTTTATTCGCTTGCTTTCTTATGGTCATGAAAGTTTCTTACCATGCAACATGTTTTTAATACAAGCGCTTTCTGAGCTGCTGCCAATACCCTAATGACTCCTAAATGTTCAAGATGTTCAGTGCATCTTGCATTCACATTGCCTGTTGCCGAAATCATAATGGGATGAATATATGGGGCAAAATTTTTCAAGTGTACGCACCTCAAAAATTAAAGTAGTCCGATCGGGCAAAAAGTCCGAAGTTCTGGAAGTTCAAAGGTACAAGTGTTAAAAGGGTATACAGGCCAACCCTACATATGTAGCCGTAGAGTGAGATGGCCACGTGAGATAAATATGTTATTTTTAAGACCCTAAAACAGCTTTGAAGCAACAAAATTTCGATTTTTTTAAATTCTACAGTGGTGTAACCCTCAAATGTTCTTTGGTAGAATCCCCACAAAAACCGCGTGAATCTTTGGTATCATGCCTAGAATTCTGTCCCTCGGCATTTATTTATTAAAATAATTTATAGACGTTTGATGAAACCCCAGCAAGCTACAGCCCTACTTTACTATGTTACAGACAAGAAATTGTGCATTTAGAACCAGAAATTAAATATTTTCGACGATCGCTTTTTTTATCGCACTTCTTTTGTTCTTTATAAATGATTAACATTATAATTTAGTCCTTCTTGACATTTAATCGTTTCTTCCTTTTTCGATTCCAAAATACACAATACGAAAGACTTTGACTTCTTTTAGAAGATTTTAGATCCATTTTATTTATTCTATCTTGTCTTACTCGTTTAATATTTAATTTATATTTCGTTTGATTTTTCTATCATGATGTAATTATGAATTTCGTTTATTGTTGTAAATTTGACTCCAGATTTACTCTGCATTTATTTTTTTCAATCCTGATTTAATCAACAGAATAGTATACTTTTCTTCTGTATTGATACTAGGTGAAATTCCTATATTGTATCATTTTCTTTCACTTGTATTCACGAGATTTATTCAACCATTTCTTCATTGTTTAGGATTATTATTACTATTTAGTGAATCTAAATGACGTGATATTTTTTTGATAGCTGATCCATCTAGTTATAGTTTTATATAGAGTTCAAAATCTCGATATGGCTTTGATGAAGATGAAAATGCCGCTATACGTGAAATTAATATTAGAAGACGTGATCACTGGTGGCCTATAACCGATATATTCGAGATGAAGTAGCCCCATTCCTTAAGATTACATGTGTTAACGCAAACTGTAAATCGTAGTTGCTTTATTTTTAATAACGTGAACGATTTTTATATACTTTCTGTGGAATGTAGGGTGAATGTTTTTGTATGCCTAAATATCTACGATCCTTTAAAAAACCGAGCTTTTGCGCATCATTTAGATGACAGAGGCTTATTCCTCCTGCCTTTAATTGTCGGATTTTGATTTATTTATTGGCCCCACATGATAGAAAGGCAACCTTTTACAGATGTTTTGGAAAGAACTTCGCAAAGCTGCGTAATCTAAATAGGTATGATGATACGACCAACATATTAGATATCGAATTTGATAGTTTGTCTCCTGTCACAAAGAGAGCAATTGCGAGAGTTGTTCACTTACTGCGACCCAGTATCTCGTCTAATGGGCTACAAGTGCGCCACTAAAACAGTTCTCCTAATGTTCTGATGCAAATTGCGTAAAATACAAGGTATATGTCTAGAAGTTGGGCTTCCGTGATAAAAGGAGCTGAGTATGTTTAGGGAGTTGTGTGCAGGTGTTGGGGAGGCTGCTTTTTCAGGTTGAAAGGATTAAAAGAAAAACTCAAAGTTCTAATTTGGAGGTTAATCGATGAAGACCTGAGAAGTGAGTTCGGCAGAGGGGCAATTGTGATGACGGAGCTAGTACCGATGATGGCGAAGTTTTGTTTACTACGGCAGCGATGTTGGGTTGGGTAGAGAAAGAAGGACTGGCTAACAAGAGAACTCAAAATAAGAAGACTCGGAAGAAAGAAAGAAGTGAGAGTAGCATTTTGGAACTTATCTGGGATAATGAATAAAGATGAAGGATTTTGGGAAGAGGTGAAGAAATGGGATGCAGTGATTTTGAGTGAAACTTAGTTAGATGAGAAGGATTAGATGCGAGTAAAGAGGAACTTGCCTAAGGGGGATATATGGCAAATGCAAGAGGCAAAAAAGAAAATAAAAGAAAGAAAGAAAGAAGGTATGGTGTCAAGAGTGAAGAATGAAGTAGGGGAAATATTACGTAAATTTCAAACTTGTCACCTATGGGTTTTCTTTGGGGACCCATCAGATTGGTTTAAAATTATTGAACCTCAAAATTTATGACTGATTTTTATTCTCTGAAGAATTGTGAACAACATACTGGAATACGAAATTATTTGTAACATATTATCGCGCTTAAATATTAGATTTACAAAAAGCTAACTTTTTCCGATGTTAAACCAATGAGAAACTTCATGGTCTTTGTGCTACTACTAAATATTAACCCATTCTGCTCAAATATTGAGATTGATTGGGGCATTTCGACAAAACTGGGCGGTGAGAGCAGAGAAATTTGAAACGGGGGAGGGGGATCGCTAGTGTTACAAAGTGTGCCTCAAAAGGCTGTCAATTTCGACAGATCGAAACTACGACTAAATGGATGAATTGTTGAACGTAATATTTCAACCAAATAGCATTTTTTTAAAGAAACCGAATTTTTTAAAGAAACTATTTGTTCCCACAAATATTTTTAAAATCTTATTTTATGATATATACTTAATATTCAATGATATGGAATAATCCGCATCCGTAGAAACTATCCCTATCGCAAAAAAATGAAAAATTAAAGACAATCACCTCAAAGAAATTTCAACAACCCGTTTTTGTATATATCCCCACAGTATTATGCCGCAACCTCTGTAAAATACCGCCTAGCACCCCAAAAATAATCAAAAAACTACATTTTTACGTATCATTGTTAATTTTCAGCCATTTCTGTCATCATTTAACATACTAATAATTGTTTATGCACAATTTTAATATTTCCCATGACTTTAAAGGCAATTTTTAGTTGTTAAAATAAATGTAACACCGAAAAAAGATAGAAAGCGTAAATCACTGCATAGATCTTTCGATAAGAAAAGAACCACTATAGTAGCAAAAGTCATTCGATTTCCATTATAGTCATTTAAATAGTCATTTATTATAGTCGTTAAGAATTCTACACATAATTGTTCATATTGTGGATGTATACAATTCATTTATCTAATCATTCATTTATTCTTAGTAAGCGCTAATGCCGACGGTCCTATATTTGTGTTAGGATTCAGCGACCCCAAAAACATATAATAAACATGATCTGAACCCCGGACTTGAAAAAAAATTAATTTATTTGGGTTTTTAAGATTATGTTAGAACCCTGCAGTGCTGGGGGTTTTTGGGCCTCGGATGCGGATTCAATTACACCAAAAACATATAGTAAACATGGTCTGACCTCCAGACCCGGAAAAAGATTTTTGATGTGTTTTGATGTACTACTCCAAATACTAACTATTATATAAGACTTTCAATTACAAAAAATGAAAAGAAGAACATTTTCGGGAAAAACCTACACGGAAAAATTTGTCTTATAAAAAGTATAGAACTCAGTCTGGGAATTTTGGACGAGTACCAAAATGTTATAAAAATTAAAAGCCTCCTTCTTTGAATATTCAGAAGATATTTCAATACTAAGAACAAGAAAGAACCACATGAAGTCCTAGACTGTCTAGAAAATTGGTAGAAAGCAAAAACATTCTGGAGACTCTAAAATATCCAAGACAGTCTGGGAAAAGGTGAAGAGACAGCGAATATAATTTCCAATACAGTCTGGAAAAATATTAGGTTCTAAAGCAAATAAGAAAAGTCGTACTGCGAAGCAGAACACCAGATTTGTAGTTTTTTTATACATTACGAAACGGTCCTTATATACTGACTAGCAAAATTATCACTGCTTGTTTAAATTTATTACGTTATATTCAGGCCGAAAGTTTAGTACACATTTACTCTTTGTGAGTTTTATACGAGCTGGAAGATTCCTAATATGAGTAGGATAAACATTTTTCTATACAATAAATTGAAATATACATATAAAACTAATAATTGCAGCCATCTTCATGTCGCATTGCCGTCTGATGTTCAACTGCGCACGTCGAAGCACAAATATAATTCTTCAGACAGTCTAGGACTTCCTGTAATACCAGAGCGCTATTTTTCACTTTGGGAATGTGTCTTCTCACACTTGAACCCGTCCAAGACTCCTGGACTAATTCTATACTTTTTACAGGACATGTTTTTTCCGTGTGGCTGCAGAAACTGTTATAATTGCCCTTAGATTATGTGGTTGAAATATTCAGTTCAACAATTCATCCATTTAGATGCAGTTTGAATGTGGCGAAATTGACAGTCGTTTCACGCACACTTGGGAACACGTGCGAACCCTCCACTTGCCGCTCCCGTCTCTCACCATCCGTACACTACTATGTGCAGCGTACACTATACCGTTCGCCAGTTTCAAGCAAAAAACTACACTAAACTCCGTTTAGACATAGTTTGACGAGGGCTAATTTGACAGCCGTTTGAAGCACCTTTAGTCCGTTTCAAGATCAGCATCTTTTTTTAGAGTTTCTTTGCTTAATTTCAGCTATGTATTTACAAGCAAAAGATGTATTATACAGGGATTTGTATGGAGGATATTCAGTTTGTAGTTTATATAAAGTACCTTCAGCTGTAGGCATCGTGTCACATAACCCATCGACTCTATGATTTTTGCACCAATCTTCTTCAGGATTCGATCCAGTTTTGTTGGTACACTGTCCATTTTTGACCCGGGCGAGTCGACCTGTGTTGTAACTGTGCTAATATCAGGTTTGAATGTTCCTATTGATTTACTTATAATTTGTTCGATATCCTGAGCAGTCAATGGATTCTCATTTGAAGAGGCTTCAGTCATTGTCAGCATACGAGATCTAGGTTTACAGCATTGTGAAAAATATCTATTATCTAGGGCATTAGCGCAAACCACAAATCTTCGGTGATAAGGGAAATTACACCCAGGACACAACACGGAATCGATACAACTTTACATTTGCAACCTCGACAAGTTTTCTCAGTTACTGAGAGAGTTTCAGTTTGTTAATAGATAGGTAAACGCTTATTTTTCAGCCTGCCTGCCTTTAAAAAATTTACTTGCTTACACTTCCATTTTTTTACAGAATTTTCTTACAACTCCTTAAAACTAATATCCCTCCACACATAATCTCTAAGCCGACCTTGCCTTCCACGCTTCGCATCGCGTCGCACGCATGTCGCTACTTCCTTGCCACGCACGCATGACGCTATTTTCTCGCTTTGCCTCGCCTTGCCAGCCTCTACCTCCGCAGCTAATCTTTAATCCTTATCTACTATTCACAATATGTACAATCTTCTTAATCTAATTTTTCTCCTAAATACACTCTTTCCTTCTCCATTCCTCTTTCTCCTTCCTTCTCTTCGTCTCTATCTTACCCAACACCCTCTTCACCCATGCCCCTGCCCTTTTGTCCCCCCTTTCATGCAACAATACGTCCATGCTTATCCCACTCCTTTCCACCCCTTCACAATTTTCCAACCAGTGTTCCACTTTTGCATCCCCCTTCCCGCACAATTCACACCTCCTCTTCTCAGCAGAAAGACCGAACCTATTATAACTTTCCATGCATTCGCATCTCATTCTTGCTATAAGTCCTGACTCCTTGCTCTCCTTTCTTACACAAATATTGCGATCTCTCCCTTGGCATAATCCACATATAGTTCCCATTAAACCTTGACTCTCTCATTCTCGCCTCCCATGCTTCCTTTTTTCTCTCTCTTCATGCTACTCCTTTAAACCAACTTATACACCTTTCTTCCTGCCTCATGCATCCTTCTCACTTCATCCATTTTCAATCCATTCGTTCTAAAATACCTTTCTCTTTCCACCTCCATCCTTCCACCCCTGTGTCTGTCCTCCTTCTCCCACCAAAATTCCCTAACCAGCTTACTTCCCCCCTCTTCCAAAAATTTATCCTCATATTTACACGCTCGGCTCCCCGTTATAATCCCTAAACTCGTTCTTCCTGTCTCTTTCCTGACTATATAGTTCGGCGTATTCCTTGCTAATCCCAGGGTCCACTTTACATACCTCTCCTGTATCCTATTTACCTCCTCACTTATCTTCTACCCCCACACCTCCACTCCGTAAAATAAGACACTCATCACTAGCGAATCAAACAATTTCATTCTCCTTACAAAATCATCTGAAAACAACCTCTTTCTTAGCCCCCACACTTTCCTCATCACTACATTTGCCCTTCTCACTCTCTTTTTTATATGACCAACCACTCTCCCATACCCCCGCAACAGGAAGCCCAGGTACACAAACTCTTTCACCTCCTGTACCACTCCGGCCGCTGGCTTACTTTCCATATCTGCGATTAAAATTGCAAACAACGCTGGGCTAAGAGGGCACCCCTGCCTCAACCCCCTACCCACGGGGGTGAAGGTACGTGTTAAAGAGTGGAAACAAATTTTGGCAACATGGCTGCTTATGGAGCGATCGATGCGCCGTGAGTGCCTCCTGGCAGAACTAAATTCACAAAGCGAGCATGCGGGCGGGATTTTCGAAATTGAAATATTTTCCTAATACTTATATTTATCCTGTTAGTAATTAATAACACGATTTATTTTTGCTATTAAATACTGAAATTGAATAGCGTAGTGTGTTTAGTATAATTGTAGTGTATTTGACCAAAACAATTTAATAAATAAAGACAGTGAATCAAGGTGCGGTCTCTCCAGCTTTAAATGGAGATTCAAGGCTGACGTTAATTTCTCAGCAGATTAGCAAGTTTCTGCTCCTCGACGATCAAGCTTTCCTTTTCAGCGATTAAATTTGTTTTATTTTTCTGCTTAACATCGCGCCTAACGATTATCATTGAATCGCTTCCTCCACTGACGAGATGTGTTTCAATTCTTATTACTCATTACTAATTACTTTATCTAATCTAACCTTTCAGGCCCCGGC
>JAAAKG020134719.1:0-13756 GCA_010014905.2 Druon quercuslanigerum | reverse complement strand
CTTTCATTTCGAATTTTTTTAAATATAAATTATTACTGTGGGACGTGATGAATATTTATCAATATTGGTTCATTAATTTTTAATTATGTAAACAAATTATTAGTTGAAAAGTATTATTAGTTGAAAATGAATAATAATTTATTGTTTCAACAATTTAAAAAACATATGAGAATAAATTTATGTTACTTTGTAGAAATAAACTGCCATTTTAACGAATTTAAAAGAGAAAAAAACATATTTTACACAAATAGGATTTGTTTTAATAATTAATAATTAATTAGGCAATTTTGCTAATTATTTCAATAGACCAATAGTAATAATTTTTATTTAAAAAACTTTAAAACCCTAAAAGCAACAACTTCCACTTGTTTAAACAATTGAAAATTAATGAATTAATGATAATAAATATTCCACTACACCAAGAGTAATAATTTTAAAGAGAAAAATAAAAAAATGCTTAAACAAATGAAATTTGTTTAAACAATTAAAAATTAATGAACCGATATTAATAAATATTCCAATAGACTAATAGTAATAATTTTTAGGAGAGAAGAAGAATTTTCGAAAAAAAATTATTGTAGTAAACTCCATTTTTTGAAATGAATTTATGTCATTTAATAGAAATATCCTGCCATCTCAACGAATTTTTGAAGAAAAAAAAACATTTTTACACAAATTTAAATTGTTTAATTTTTAAACAAAAGAAAACTTATTTTTGATAATGTATTTCAAAATGTTTTAAGTATAATATATAAAAGTGATTTTCCAATTTATTTATTAATAATTATTGAAATATACCGTTGGCAAGAAGTGTTTCGAATTTTTGTTTAAATTTTGTTTTATTTTGGTTGAAACATATTTATTTTAACTAAAAATTAAACAATAAAATTTTCTTGAAAATTGATATTATTCATAGTATTTTTATCTTTAAACTTAGACTCAAATTGGTTACTTTTTTTATTAAACTCGACAAGCTTTGATTTGAAAATAATATCTTTATTGTTGGAAATTAACATTTTACTTTTATTTTGTTTAGAATTAATTTTTTTAACTAAAAATGTGACTATTAAATTTCTGATTGAAAATTAATCTTTTTTATTTTAAAATTCAAGTTTTCGATTGAAAATTCATCTTGTTGGATAGCAAATCACTTTGCTGGGTAAAATTAACTTTTCGGTTTAATTCAAAAAATTTTGTGAAATGCCCCTTGTGTATTAAAAATGTAACTTTTCCTTTAATAGTAAAACTGGTTTGTTAATAATTTTTCTTTTTTCGTAAGGAATTAATTTTTGGCTGAAAGGCTGTCTATTTCAGTTTTTAATCTTTTTGGTTTAAAATTGAACTATTTAAATAAGAATTACTTTTTGTAATTGACAAATAATTCCTTTTAGGTAAACATTTAAATGTTTCATTTCGTGTCGAAATTAATCTTGTTTCAATTCAAAATTTACGTCACTTGTGGAAAATTTTTCTTTTTCGGTATAAAATCAATCCTCTTTGATAAAAGTTCATCTTTTCGGGAAAAAATTAAGCTATTTTATTTAAAATTCATATTTTTTAATTTAATTCAAATTTTTCTTAACTTTAAAAAGAACGCATTTTTTGGTTGAAATTCAACTAGTTGGTTGAAAGTTAATCTCACTCTTTATAAGTTTACTTTTTGGTTGAATTTTATTTTTTCAACTAAAAACTTATCTATTTCATTTTGTTTTAAAAATGACGTTTTTTAGATAAAATCCTTATTATTTGGTTAAAGAATAATGAATCATGTTAAAAATTTTCCTTTTTTGCTGGAAAATTAATTTTCTTTATGAAAAATGTATCTTTTTAGTTAAAAAAACTTCTTGATTGAAAGTTGCATTTAATAAACAATTTAATTTTAATTTAAAAAATACGAGAACGCAGTTTTCCAAAGTTCGATTTCATGAAGAATGACATTTTTGGTTTAAAGGGTAGTTTTCAGGTACTGGGGGGGTGTGCTAGGGATGTCAAACCCATATGCCCCATACATGAAATTCTTCGTTCGATAATTCTTTACAGGCCACCATACTTTCCCGTCACATTTTTTCAAACCATAAAAAATTATTTTAAAAACTCAAAAAATTGATATTTCCCCATGCATTTTACATGGGAAACTTCAAGTCAAAACCGCCGCCTGTTAAAATCAAAATACAAAAAAAATAAAAACTATGGAGTTTCTTTATTCGGATTTGGAATTTAAAAAACGCACGCATTTTTGGACCACCCTAATTTATAAATAACTAATCTTTCTTGAAATGCAATTATCACAGTTTTATTTCCCAAATTATAAATGTATGGAGCCAAAGAGTAAATTCAAATCAGATGGTATCTTAGAATCAGATATATTTTTCTTTAGAGCGAAGTAATTAAATTCATGAGCAGAATTTCCTGAAAATAAAATCAAAAATCCAGCGACTAAATTTGGACAATCAGCATAAGATGTTCCCATTCCATTCTGAAAAAAAATCCTCTCCTTCCCTGAAAAAGAAAAGAAAAAGAATTTCTCCGCTTGGAAAAAAAGCAAAAAAGAGGAAAGAAAAAATGAGAATGCAACCATCCAAATTCCCTTTTCTCTCTTCTTTTTTTTAAATTCTCATGTATAAATAATTTTTTTTTCTTCTTATCAAACCACAAAAAAACATTTTTAAGTATAATCAAAAACCTTTCAGCACTCATACAGTACCCTTATCAAGGCAAATAAACAATTTAAAATGCAAGCCAACAGTGGTTTGATGAAGAAAAAAAAAGAAGACGAAAGAAAGAAAGAAAAAAAATTATTTGTAGATGAGAATTTTTTTCATAAAAAGAGGGAGGGAAGGGGATTTGAATGCTTGCCTTCTCATTTTTTCTTTCCTCTTTTTTGTTTTTTTTTTTTAAGGGAGAAATTCTTTTTCTTTTCTTTTTCAGGGAAGAAGAGGATTTTTTTCAGGTTGGAATGGGAACATTTTATGCTCATTGTACAAATTTAGTCATTGGATTCTTGATTTTATTTTCAGGAAATTCTGCTTATTAAGTTGATTATTGGACGTTAATTAGGATTTTAAATTTGATTTTAATCTCATTTAGGATTCTTCAATTGTAATTTAATTTAGTGAATTAACGACACTTTAATATTATTTTCGATTTTCGACAATCAAACAATCCCGGTTGGTAACAGCAATTGATTGGATGCATGATAATTTTTTCGAAAAAATCATTTGCCCTCATTCCATTCAATTCCATTCCATATCAATTGAAAATTAGCCTATCGAGGCGAGAAATCACTCTTCATAGACAATGGATGCCACTATCGAAAGTGAACGAAGTAACTATTCTTCTCAGAACTTCCTACAATCACAGCAAATAGTATCACCGCAAAATTGTTCTAAATTTCCAAACAAGTACCAGAACTGATGAATGAAAAAAAGCCTCATTCCAGATTGTATCCCGTTAGCCTCAGGGACTGTCGAGAGCTGTCCAGAAGTGTAAATGGGCCACAAAAAGGAAAATAAATATAATTATACTGACCGTGTCGATGGTGTCCGTCAACGGGAAGGCCTTGTTTTTCGTCCGCACTTCTCGCGATGGTCGTTCTAACGGATAATAAACGAGTCTGAGTCCAACGTCTTCTTGAAGAAGAAAACGGGACAACCACCTCGCAACTTCTTCACCACAATCACATGCATGGACAGCCTGTCCCCAAACTGCAGCTCGAAAACTTTTTCCTCTGACTCTGGCAAGGTCGATGGAGACTGACATCATCCCTGGGGCACGCAGTGTCAAAACGGAACCGGAAACACTTGGCGAGACCTGGAAAATAAAAAACAAATTTTGGTTGATTCTAAACCAATGTGTTTAGATTATTATATTATCAATAACATTGAAAATCAATAATCTAAACATAATACATTTCTAAAAATTTCTAACATTAAAATATTGTTATTTATTTAATTTTAATTTTTAATATTACATTAATATAAGAATCTGATAAAAAGATTTCTTCCATGAAAATTGAGGTAACATTCACAACTCAATTAAAAGATATCAAACGATATTTATAAGCAAAACCTATAGATTGGAAAAGAATCAATTTTTTAAAGAATAATTTTATGCAAAGGAACATGAAAAATATTCAATCATTAAAAAATATATTTCCAAGCTATCTCACTTTCCGGCTCATTAGAGACATAAATATTAATAGAAAAGAAAAAAGAAGGATAAAAAGTGAAAGAGTCAACGAAAAACAAACCTCTCACTCTTTCACCGTCCTTTTTATACTACTTGGGGACCAACATGTTTCGAGGCCAATTTAGACCTCCTCATCAGGGAGTAATTTATAGGATAAACTAAGGCTTACTACAAAAAGATGATGTAACCTAAAAAGAAAATATTTCAATGGATATTCTCTGAAAAATGATTAATTCTAATATAGCCTTAGCAATCCTGTAAAAATGAGTTACTCCCTGTGTTTATTTGAAATCTGTTTTAGAAACACAAATTAGATAGTCATGTCCCTGATTCTGATTATTGTAAAAAAACACTTTAAAAATTCAATTTTATATATTGCTTGAACATAAAATAATTAAAAATGAGCACAAACAGTAAAGAAATATTTTTTATGTGCAGCGTGTAAAGTCTCGACGGAAACTAACTTCTTAAACCGAAAGAAAACTTCTTAGAGATAATGGGCAGTTAAAAAAAATGGTCAGTTCTAAAACTTGATAATGGGCAGTGCAAAAATACATTTTAAAAGTTGATAGAGGGAGGAAAGAGAGAAAAATTGGCGCAAAGACAGACAAAGAGAACTTACAAATCAAGGAAAAGGAAGCCATGAAAAGTAATTGATTTTAGCTATCATTTTTTTTAATTGCGCAACAGTGCACTACAAACACAAATAAGTATATTAACAGTCTTACACCATACGCAGAAAAATCGGATTTTCAAATTCTTTTATGTTTTTTTTTTGTGTTCTTTTTTTTAGTTTTCGTATAATAGGGATTTGGTCAGTTCTAATTGAGGCTTAGAATATGCCCTGATTTACCGCCTTCTTTCGAAATCCTCGAGAAAATTTAAAGGTTACATCATCTTTTTTGTATTATACCTTAGTTTATCCTATAAATTACTCCCTGATGAGGAGATATAAATTGGCCTCGAAACATGTTGGTCCCCAAGTAGTATAAAAAGGACGTAGAAAGAGAAAGAGTGAGAGGTTGGTTTTTCGTAGAAGCTTTCCCCTTTTCTCCCTCTTTTTTCTTTTCTATTGATATTTATGTATCTAATGAGCCGGAAAGTGAGATAGTGTAGAAATCTATTGTTTAATTATTTAATCTTTTCCATGTTCTTTTGCATAAAATAATTCTTAAAAAAATTGATTATTTTCCAATCTCAAAATATAAAAAAATGTTCAAAATTGAAAAAATGACGGCTGGTTTTCTAAAAATACTTTAAGTCGATTTTCTCAAAAAACACACACTTATTTTTTATGAAAATTTTCTGTTGAATTTGTACTTTCATGAGGAAAATACCTTGTGAGTTTTAAGTGGGCTAAATAACTTATGTGACCAGGAGAATTTTTTTCATAAAATCAAATGCACAAATTCAATAAAAAATTGGCAAATGATATAAGTGTCACTTTTTTAAGAAAATTGTTTTTTGTTTAAACAGCCAAAAATTTAAATATGCATAACTCCGTAAAAAAATTTTAACAACATATTTCGTCCCTGAGAGATTCTGCATCTTCAAGTGTAGAATCTACCTGATTTGAAATGGATTCGATCTAGGTATAAATTAATTTTTAAAATTACAAAGGGTTGACAGCGCGAAAAGAGATTAAAAAAGCGGAAATAGGGTAATTTTTTCATGAAAACGGGGCAATATTAAGCATTTATTTTTACATTTAGAAGAGGAGACAATATGTTTTATAGGAAATGGTATAGTTTTTAAATAATGCTAAATAGTGTATTAAATTTTTTTTAACTTCACGGCGATATAAAATGGCCAAAAGAATATATAATTTGTTATGATACTAATTTCCATACGTTCTAAATAAAAATTTAAGAAATTTAAATTTGATTAAAATCAGATTCAAAATCCTATTTAACGTCCAATACTCAAGTTAATGTATAGAATTCCTGAAAATAAAACGAAGAATCTAACGAACAAACTAAGACATCCATCATAAACTGATCCTTTTGTAATTAAACAGAAGATCCCTTTAAAAAAGAAATCTAAAAAAATGCTTGGACAAAAATATAAAGGAGGAAAGAAAAGTGAGAAAGCAACTAACCAAATCCCCTTAATTCTCTCTTTTTGAATATTTTCTCGTATTTTTTATTTTTATTATTATCAAATTACACATAAAAATCCCAATAATTATAAATAAATCGTCACACATTACGCAATTAATTATTTCTGTTCAAGATTTGTAATTTCATTCTTACACTACAATTAATACTTTGCATGGAAATTCAAAATATCACTGTTCAATAAAATCAAAATGAAACTAAAAATAATTAAAGTTAAAGTGCAATATTAAGAACAAACTATTTAAAAAATATATAATAACAAATTTTTCAATATCAGGAGTTCTAACAATTTTTGACACAAAATCTGTTGATTTTTTTGGAATCTTTTAAAATGATTTAAAATCTTTAAAGTTTGGTCGAATTCCTTTATATTCTTTGAAACTGTCAAAATCTAAAAAAATACCTAAAAATAACATTTAATAAATAATTTCTTAAACTTCTCTAGAAATTTTCTAAAATCCCTAGAAACCATAAAAATTCATTAAAATACGCACAAATCATGAGACGTCTAAAAAATAAAATTTGCGACACTGTACAATTTCTGAAAAAGAGATTATTCCAAATCAAATATGTGCCCTGTTTTTGACCCAAATTATGATTGTGGAAAAAATGCGTACAGAATTCGTAAAATGTTTTGGAAAGATATGACACCGTCAAACTCGTATGTGCTTAATAAAGTACACTATTAATAAAGTCCAAAGTTCGTCGACCTCCATTACTTCAGGTTCAAGATCACTTGAAGGTCAAACTGTAAAAAGGCCGATGAAAAATCCAGAAAAAAATATCCATAGGCTTTTGGGGTCGCTAAATCCGAATCCGAAGTCCATTCACTCCTATCACATCAGATTCAAGATCATTTGAATGACAAATTAAATAAAAACTGATAAAGATATCAAGAAAAATAGATATATAGGTTTTTAGGATCGCTCAAATCAAATCATGAAATGACTTGGAAATAATGACCTTTGCTTGCATTTGAGCAGTTCAATAAACATTAAATTCGGATTCGGTGTTCCCAAAAACTTATGTATGTATTTTTCAGGATTTTTTATTGGATATTTTACGATATGACCTTCAAATGACCTTGACTCGGGTGTGATAGGATTCAAATGGCCTCGGATTCGGATTTAGCGACTCCAGAAGCCTATGGATATATTTTTCTGGATTTTTCATCGGCTTTTGTACAGTTTGACCTTTAAATCACCTTGAACCTGATGTGATGGACGTCAACGGACCTCGCATTCGGAATCAGCGATCCCAAAGAACCCAGAATACCGCAGTCTGGTGATCAAGCTTACATATTTTGTAGTCACATACCCTGCATATAAATAATTCATAGAGAGTTCATTTTGCACTTTATTAAACTAATACAACTTTTACAGTATCGAAACTTTCCAAAGACACTGTAGGAATTTTTCGAATTTTTTGGCCAAATTTAATTTTGGTGAAAAACAGGCCCTTCCTTTAAATAATTAAAGTAACCAAATTAATTATAAATTAATTTGATAAATATATTTGATAAATATTTTATTTATTGAAAATGCAGTGACGAAATATTTTGATGAAAGATAAAATATTTTCTAGTGTTTAATGTACTTTCAAAAAATTATTGTTTGAATTTAAAATATCTATAATTTTTATTTAATATTTTAATTTTTTCTATAAGATTTATAACTTCAGTTAAAAATTTAAATATTTTGTTAAAATTTTGTATTTCATGTTTACAACTTAATTTTCTCACTTGAATATAACTATTCCTTTTTGGTTAAAAAATTAATCTTGTTTTTTGAACATTCATTTTTCTGGTTGAGGATTCAACTATAATGTTAATATTTTGGAAACAATATTTATTTCACACGAAAATTCAACTACTTGGTTTGCAGTAAATTTTTTCTTCATTGATAAAAAATTCATCATCTTCTATGAGAGATTAAACTATTTTGTTAAAAATTTATCTTTTTTTTTCGTTCAATTCAACTAGTTGAAAATTCATTTTTGGATAGAAAATTCATCTTTTAAAGTTAAAAATTCATCTTGCTTGGTTGAAAATCTACTTTTTTGGTTTAAAGCTTAAATTTTCGGGTTGAAAATTCAACTTTTTTCGAAAACAATCGTCATTTTGGCTTGAAATAAATTTACCTGAGTAGTTGAACGTTCAACTATTTACTTAAAAATTCTTTTTTCGTAAATATAACTACTATTCCATTTTAATTATAAAATTAATTTTGTTCATTAAAAATTCATTTTGTTGCTTGACAATTTAACTATTTGGTTCATTAGTTGTTTTTGATGCAACTGGTTAAAAATTCAATTTTTTTGCTTGGAAATTATTTTTTTTATTGAAAATTAATCGATTCCATTTTTTGTTAAAAGCATATCTCTTTTAATTAAATTTTAAAACATTCGGTTTAAAATTCGTCTTCATTCATTGAAAACTCATCATTTTTATTGAAGATTTTACTAAACGTTTAAAAATTTCATTTTTTGGTTAAAACTTAATTTTTTAAACTGGAAATTTGACAATTCTTAGTTTAAAATATATCTATTCCAGTTAAAAATTCAACTATCTGGTTTAAAATTCATTGTTATTGATTAAAAATTCATGATTTTGTGCGGGGATTCACCTATTTGGTTAAAACTTCAAGTTTTTTGTTGACACTTCTTTTGCTTTTGCTTAAAACTTAAACTCGTTGGTTAATAATGCAATTATTTGGTTAAAAATTAATTTTGCTATTGTTGAAAATTCGTTGTATTTGGTGGAAAATTCAAGAATTTGTAGTGCTAAATATTAAATTCAATATGGCATTTACAATCATTATATTACAAAGAATTTATTTCCCAAATTATTGAACTATTTATTTATTTTTATTTATTAAAGTTGAAGTACGCTTATCAACGAGGGGGAGGGGGGTCAAAAATACACTCAACTCGCGATATAAGAGCGGTTTCGGGGATATCTTGCATTGACCTTCAGCATACCTCGGGGGAATTCAAAAGTAAACCATTTGTGTTGGATTTGGAAGCATGACGCAACCTGATGCAACTAACGCGCTGTGAGGCCTCAAGTTTTGGGAATAGCATAAACAGTCAGTGCTTATCTCGGGAGTTGAGTGTAGCCCCAAATTGGTAAAGTAGTTCATGGTCGGCCCCTAAGAAGCATTCAAAGAATTTTCTTTAAACAAATGTGTACTGACCCAAATTATTTTAATTCCTATATCCTAGAACTTGAAGAAATACATCCTAGTTACCAGAGCTAGGCAATCATGACTATGTTGAACAGATGTTTCGCAGTCTTTTAATCATTATAAACGTGACATTTATGGCAAATTCAGTTGGTAAATTAATGCGAAATCTTTCAAGAAGATTGTGCATACCGTGGCCGTACATCAGACACTGCGATCAAATGTGCACAGTAATCGCAGTTTTCCGGTCATTATTTTCTTACTAAACATCTTTCTGGGCTGTTAACTTAGCGGTATCGAAACATCGATTAACTTATAGGCATATTTTTATTTTTATTTCTTTTTTTCATTTTCTTTAGGTAGTTATGAATAATATTTTAAACGACAAGTTATAACGGTTCGATGAAGCGGATATCCGGATTATGATCGTTATTGATGAAAGTCATATCGAGAGTACTACTAAAATTCTTATTAAAGTCGTATTATTAATCGGCCTCATAAATTTCACGCGGCAGAGAGGAATATAAATTGTGGGCGAATAGAAAGTTTCGAGGCGTCCATCACAAAAGAAATACAAATTTGCATCTTTCAGCATCGTAGATGTATACGTAATTAATCAAAAAAAGTCTACATTTCTCTTTTAATTTTATAAAGGATGTGCAAAAGTGAACCTACACTAATTCTAGTTCACTTTTTTATTTAGAGCGTTTGGGATAATTATCATTTCACTCTCCTCAATTAACGGTAAATTTTTAATTAATTTCTTTCATACCATTATGTTATTCATGCAGTCTTAGTTTGGATATCGAGAAGAAAATTGTTTTAAATGTTAAGAGAAAATATTTCAATTTTTTTTTATAAAAAAAGTAAGTGCTTAGTTAAAAGTTAAACTACTTTATTAAATATTACTTTCTGGGTTGAAGATTTATTATTTTATTAAAAACTTTAAGCTTTTTTAAACTATTTTGTTGGCAATTTGTTTTCTAAGTAAAAACTGATATTTTCAAGTTGAAAAAATAACTAATTCGCTGAAATCTAGTTTAGTTGAAGATTTAACTATTTTGTTGACAATTCGTCTTTTATTGTTAAAAATATACTACTTTGCTAAAAATGTAACTATTTTGCTGAAAATTTAACTATTTGTCAGATAAATAATTAACTTTTTTATTAAAAAACAATATTTACTAATTTGAAATTCAACTATTTTGTATGTAAATATTATTTTTGGCTAGAAAATCCAACATTTCTGTATAAATAACACGCATACTTTAATATTATTCATTTATCAATTGTGAAAATTTATTATTTATTATCAAGGTATATACCCGGCGGATGATTTTGAACTCACGGTCATTTTCGGGTTTCTCCAGGTATATTTTTTTATTGTTCAAGGATTTTTATTTTTCAATTTTATTTTTCAATTTCAAGCGAATGTTTAAATATTTTGAAGGGTTTCGAAGATTTCGGATTTGAAACAGGGAATTTGGTATAAGAAACATAAATTCTAATTTCTTTAAGAAATTCCCTGTTCCAAGTAAGAATTAATCTAATTTCCAAAAATTCGTTGGTCTAAGTCAGAATTGTATCTACTAAAAAATTTTCTTTTTTAATTTAGAAATAAATTAGCAGCCTTTTTCTAAAATTAAAGAGATTTTTCTAAATTCTATTTTTATAAATCAGAATTCAAATTATTTTCTAAAATTTTCCATTCCGTGTCAAAAATTACCTATTCTAAGTCAAGATTATTATTCTTTACGGAATTCCCTGTGACAAAGGTTAAAATTACAATTCTTCACAAAACTTTCTGTTCCGAAGTAAATCTATAATGAAAATTACTATTTATGATAACAATTATCAGTTTTATATCAGAATTATAATTTTTTGAGAAAAATCCTTCTCAAAAATTAAAAATTACTTCTGAAAAATTTTCACTTCCCAAAGTAAAAATTCTAATTCTTTGTAAAAATTGCCAGTCTCCAAGTCAAAATTATAATTCTTTCTAAAATTCTAAATCCAAAATCAAATTTCTTTACGAGAATAATTCTTTACTAAAATTCCTTGCGGATACTAAGAATTATAATTTTATTAAAAAATTCCTTATATCAAGTTGCAATTCAATCATTTCCCAAATTTTCTGTTTCATGTAAGAATTATATTTACATACATACAAAATTTGTTCTCCCAATTTAGAAATAGAGCAACTTCTTTTTTCAAAATTTGGAAGGGAGAATATTCAAATTGTAAGAAATTCTGAATTAGAACAGAGATTTTTTTTAAATCCGATCAAAAATTCTGTTCAAAAATGCCTGTTGCATGCCAAAAATGTACTGAATCATGCAAATAGCTCTTTGAAAAATGGCAACCATAAATTTTTTATTTTTCAATTTTGAAAAAATGCAGAAGGAAGTTCTTTCAGGCTGCTACTTAAAAATTCATTTTTGGTTGAAGATTCACCATTTTAGCTAAAAATAAATCTCTTCTCGCAAATTAAACTATTTTGTTAAGAATGCGTTTTGCTCTGTAAAGAATTAATATTTTTAATTAAAAGTGAAATCATTCTATTTTTTGTTGAAAATTTACCTGCTTGATGAAAAATTAAATAATGTGGTTGGAAATTCGTTTTTTTAGCTGGAAATTATTTTTTTTAACAGAAAATTTAAAGGCTATATTTTTTGTTGTAAAATTTATATTTTTTTCAAAGTGCAACGATTTGGCAACAAATTCAGGTTTTTTAAAATTCATCTTTTTCTTAGAAAATTAATTTTGTTGCTCTAAAATCTCCTTTTAAAGGTACATTTGTGTTTTTAAATAAACATTCATGTAATTTTTTATAAATTTAGCTTTTTGGTGTAAAAAATATTCTTCTTCACTGAAAATTCAACTACTTAGTTGAAAGTTGATTTAGGTTGTTGAAAATTCATTTTTGTTTAAAGATTTATAATTTTGGGTAACTATTAATCTCTTTTATTGCAAATTAAACTATTTTATTGAGATTTTTTTGGGGGGAAAAATTAATTTTTTTAATTGAAAATGAAACTATTTCATTTTTTGATGAAAATTTATATATTTTAGTTGAAAACTTATCTATTTGGTTGAATGTCGGACTAATACTTTTGCTGTCTCATTTTTATTTAAAAATTGATCTATTTTAGGGCAACATTAAATTATTTTTGTCAAAATTAGTTTTTTTGTGAAAAAATAACTTTTGAGTTGATCATGCAATTATTCAATTTGTTTATAAAATTATATATTTTTTAGTTAAAAATTTGATTACTTAATTTAATTCTGAGTTAATACTTTATTTATCCGATATTTTGGTTGAAAATTGAACTATTATGGAAAAAATTAAATTATATGGTTAGAAACTTGTTTTCGGTTTTAAATCAAAATTATTTTTTCAACGGAAACTTCAACAGCTATTCTGGTTGTAAAATTGATTTTTGTAATACAAAAGGCTGGGTTTGGTAAAAATTCATGTATTTTATTTTTTTAATTGGTCTTGCTTCAACTAGGTTGTTAAAAATTGATTTTTGGTTGAAGATTTATAATTTCAGATAAAAATTAATCTCTTAATTTCTGATTAACCTATTTTGTTGAAAATGCCTTTTGCTTTGTAAAAAATTAACTTTTTTAATTAAAATTAAAACCATTTCATCTTTTGTTGAAAATTTATATTTTTTAGTTCAAAACTTCTCTACTTAGTTGAAAGTTAAACTACTACTTCGACTATGCCGTTTTTGTCTGAAAATTGAACAATTCTGAGGAAAAAATAAATTATTTGTTGAAAATTCGTTTTTTTCGTTGTAAAAAAAAAAATTAATTCAAAATGTAAATATTCTACTTTTTGCTGGAAATTTTGTATTTATGTAGTTGAAAATTTAACTACTTCATTGGATTTCAAACTACTACTATTAAAGGAATATCCTGAAAGAAGGAACCGCCTCCAAGAAACCCCGTTATCAATAGTGTAGCGCGTTCCCAATAACAAAAATATTGACAAACAGAAAGTTGCACAACTTTTTACATTCCCATCTAGAGAAGGTATTAAATTTGTGTACAATTTGACCTCCCCGCTTTTTGTCAAATGTCACGTTTTGAGACCCCCTGAACCCGAAAAACAGGTTTTTACGAATGTGTCTGTCTATATGTATATCTGTATGTCTGTATGTATGTATGTATGTATGTATGTATGTATGTATGTATGTATGCTTGCGTGTATATATATATATATATATATATATATATATGCATGTATGTATGCATGCATGT
>JAAAKG020134718.1:0-13756 GCA_010014905.2 Druon quercuslanigerum | reverse complement strand
TTGGGGTGATTGCTAAAGAGATTGATCAGCAACCTGGGTCGGAGCAGTGTTGCGGAATGAACGTGTTATTTAAATAAATAACAGGAAAATTCTAGATCAATCCAAAAATTCTATAACCCCTTCCTCAAACTACTCCCTTCCCCACCGAGTAAATCGCGCCTACCCCGAAAGGGAAACGGCTTAATGTGTAACAATAATAAAAAAATAATCAAAGCTTGTAGTTTATCTAACCATAAACGACCAAGCTAAATGTACATCGTAAATGGCTTACCGTGGAATTGTTTTACATTTTGTGAGTTATTTAGTAGTTCATTAAACTACTAAATATCACAAGACTAGAAAATTCCACGACAAACAATATACAATGTAAACTGTGCTGGATCCTTTATTTATTTGATTAAAAAAATAGTTCTGTCTCCTTGTACTCAAAAACCTAATCACGTATCCGTATACACACAAGTATTCAAGTAACCTTACGTATTTTTTACGTATTCACTAAATCCCAATCGATGCTATTTTCAGGTCACTTATTTTAATAGGGTTCACCGAAATGCAAACATTTTTATGTTTTTTTCGCAATGGTACGAACTCTCGAACGTGGACTGTCATGTTGAATTGGAGTACGAGATCGTACTAAATTTCGCAAAGCTTCATCACTTTTAAGATGCTTTCAACAAAATATTTTGTTTGAATCAACCAAATATTTTTCTTGATTATAGGAAAATGTTCTCTTAGAATATTTAGTAGCTTGGACCAAAAAAATGGTTAAATCAATTAAATATTTTCGAAAATCAACAAACCGATTCAACAAAAAACTTTGACTGATTGAACCAAACAACTTTGGTGATATGAGCGAAAATTTGGTTCATTTAACAAAAATATTTTCAGAAATGAACCAAATGCGGAAAAAAACGATTTTTTTGAATGAAAAAAATTATTTTTTTGGGTGAGGTATCTTTATTGAGAGTTAGTTATTTTTTATTGAAAAGTCGGCTGACCGAATCTATTTTAAATCAAGCAGGACACTTAAAATCGCAGAATCTCTCGGGGACGAAATATATTTTTTTAGAGAAAATTAGGTGACACGCATTTTTTATATTTGCAAAGAACATTTTTCTGAATGTTTTTGTTTCTCAGAAAACCCGATTTTTACATTCTCATTCATGAGAGTGTAATGTAATCGTCTAAATTTTCGATCTTAGGATTTTAACGGATCTTTTTTAACGGATCTTTACGTTTCAATACAGAATTCAAAAATTATAAAATTTAGTCGGTGCCTGTCTGTCTGTTTGTATATCTGTATGGCTGTATATAGGGTTACCTGAATGTTGTAGCCAAGTTAACTTTTGAAGGATTTGTCCAATCGATTCATCCTTTGATACACTTCCTATGATTCCGAAAATGAAGGTTGAGTTCGTTAAGCAGATATTTACAACCAAAAATAAAAAGGTTAGAGCATTTTCAAAATTTGCAAACAAATTTTTTTCTTCAAATTTTAGAAATTTTGGTAAAAGTTACTTATACATAGCTACAAGACTTGCAAATTACTCCAATAAAATTTTCCATTTCTATGAGAATTAGAAAAGTTATATACTTTTGAAAATTTTGAAAAAGATCAGAAATATAGAAAAAAATATTTTGCTGATAGATTATAAAATTTCATTTACATTCGTCACTAGTCATGAGTTTTAGAAATTTTTGTCAAATTTTCTGGTGCACGGCAAAAAAACTTGCAAATTATCCCGATGACATTTTTAAATTCGATAAAAATTCAAAAAGTTATATGGTTTTTAAAATTTTTTTAATTTTTTAAAAAGGAAAAAAAATTTTAATAGTTTAAGAAATGTCAATCCAAATTTCTACTAGATATAAAATACGAGGGCTGTCCTAAAAGTATCCGACCTACCTCGATCTCTCGGCGCTTGATTTATTCTTCGTCATCCGGGGGGGTGGCATCATTCAAAGTAGTTCGCATTTGATTGAACAAGACGCTCATATCGATGTTTCCACTTATTAAAGCACTCTTGAAAGTCAGACTTCGGTATCGCCTTTTGTGCATTCGTCGCATTAGTTTCAACAGTCTCTTTATCGTCGAATCGATGTCCCTTAAGCGGCATTTTAATCGAGGAAACAGCCAAAAGTCGCAGGGAGCTATATCGGGGCTGTATGGAGCTTTAAAGCTATATAACTTTTGACTAATTGAGATATTTATATTTTTCTTCTTGATTCTAATAGCGGCGTTCATCGTCATCTTTTGAAATTTGCCGGAAATTAAAAAAAGGTTTCTCTGAAAAAATTAAAAATCTATTTTTCTTTAAGACCCGCCTTTAAATTTGTTCCCATTTTTTTAACTTGTACTCTAATAATGAAAATATCTTATAATCACAATGCTTGCTGAATTATTTTTGTAGCCAGGACAATTCTTTTTTCTTACAATCAAATTTTCTACTTCTGCTTAGAAACAATAACAGGTACGAAAAAATGTCAAAATAAAAGTGTGCAGTGGTTTAGCCCGCATGATGCTTGTAGGGTGCTTTTCTTCTATTAGTAGAAAATGTCAAAAAACATTTGAAAGAAAGAAAAACGTCGGGTTCTCCAGAACTTTTTTGGTAAAAAATTTAACTACTTGGTTGAAAATTATTTTTGCAATTGTAAATTCAACTATTCCATTTTCGGTCGAAAAGGACCCCGTACACATCTATGGAAAATATGGTCCCTGTAAAATTAGCTGAAACTGTAGTGTAATATAGTTTATAATATCCTGATCAAATGAAGTCCTTAGACACTGAGTCCAAGAAACGCCAGGTTTCGAGATAGGAGGGACCAAATGTCACTTTTTATGGACGCGAGAGGAGTTCCACGGATCCTCGAAGACTGTTTGGCACCACGGTCAGGGATGATTCCGAACTCTCTGCTCCTTTTATATTTTGTAGTTTGGAACTCCCAAAACAATAATATCAATGCCTCAATGTCGAGAAAAGGATACTTTTCCATCGGGATCGCAACATCTGTCGCTTTTCATGCAGGTGAGAAGTTTTACAGCGACCACTGAGGACTCTTTGGCACCACGCTCAGGGATCATGCCGAACTTTCTATTCCATTGGTATTTTGTAGTTTGGGATCCCCCGAACAATAATATCCATTTATTAATGTCGAGAATAGAATACTTTTTCGTGGGTGTTTTACCAAAGTTAACATTTCATGCACAATCTAGGAGTTTCACGGATCCTCTAGAATTGTTTGGCACCACGCCCAGAGATCATGCTGAACTCACTGTCCCTTGGATATTTTATAGTTTTGGGACCCCCTGAACAATAATATCCATGTCTAAAGATCGACGAAAGGATACTTATCCGTCGGTGTTGCACGGATCCTCTAGAACTGTTTGGCACCACGCCCAGAGATCATGCCGAACTCACTGTCCCTTGGATATTTTATAGTTTTGGGACCCCCTGAACAATAATAACCATGTCTAAAGATCGACAAAGGGATATTTTTCCGTCGGTGTTGCATCGTATGTCGCTTTTCATGCTGATGAAAAGAGTTACAGCGACCCCAGGGGACTGTTTGGCACCACGCTCAGAGATCATGCCGAACTCACTGTCCCTTGGATATTTTGTAGTGTTGGGACCCCCTGAACAATAATACCCATGTATAAAGGTTGGCGAAAGGATACTTTTCCATCTGTGTTGTATCGTATGTCGCTTTTCATGCAGATAAGAAGAGTTACAGCGACTGTCTTGGCCCGAGTTTTGCAAGTACAGTAGTACCCCAATATTTGTTCACTGTTTTGTGCTTCATCCAGCAGTAGCTCTTGATTATCGGTTGCTTGAACCAATTTATCTTCTACATAAGATATCCAGATCTGATATTTCGTTGCGCGTCTGAAACGAGAATACACTCGCACTCTGATTAAATCCGGTTCATCGACAAGTTCGTCCAACTCCAAATCTTCCTTTCGCTCCCTGTCAAACTTATCATGGATGTAAGCTCCTGCTAGATTCAACTGATGGATTCCTACCGTCAGTTTCTTTAGATAATTCATATCAAACTTAAGAAAATAAGTTACTTCATGTTCATTAAGGTGAATTCATGTGGAATTCCTGGTACGCAGGTTGTCAATTGTAACTCTGGCCTGGACGACATTGGGTTCACGCGATTTTCATAACATTGTTTGGACTATGTCTACGGTCGCTTCAGCCATCTGTATGCAAGGACGATACTTGTTGAGGATAGCCCCAGCAATGTGGTACAAATTGCCGATGTTAATGGCATGGTTCATGTTCACGTGATTTCCGAAGAACATAAAAACAGATTTTATGTGGCCATTTCGTGCCTCTACGATCCACCTTATCTTAGTGATCAATCTTGAGTCATTTGGTTCTTCTGTATCAAGTTGCCTTTGTCCACGAACTAACAGAGGTGGCATTTTATGGTTAATACCAAGGTTTTCAAGAAGCGGTAGGGCATCACAATAACCACGGTCCACGATGATAATATCTTCGTTTTCGAACCATTCTCGCAGCCCAGTAACATCGATTTCGAATTTATTATTAAGCATGGCAGCATCGTTATTTCGAGAGTCAGAAAAGTAGGGCCCATGAATATCCAAAAGTCTGGATCTGCAACTAAGGCTGGCTTATTTAAGTGGCGACCTTTATGAACGCAGTATGTTTGCCTGAGTGCTCTCAAAGATCTTCTCACAATAGAAATAATGAGACTCACATTTTGCCTACTATCGTATCCAACAATAAAATTTAACAAGTCATCACTGAGCTCTTTGCGAAGCTTACACAAAAACATCAAATCTTTTTTACTAATACGGCGATATACCTATCGATCTTGTACATCATCACGTACTGCATCTCAATACGTATATACATCCCTGAATTGCTCGCGTGTTATAGAACTGATTGAATTGAACTCTTCCTCGGAAAACTTTTTTCATTATTAAAATCAGGCTCATCAATCTTCAATAATTCACGTAGGCCTTGCAAAAAATATTGCAACTAGATACCAGACCCAATTTTAATGTACGCTTCATCTACTATACGAGATTCCTTAACATCATCCATTAGTTTTTGAATCTAAAAAAAAATACAAAATATTCTTCTTTTGGCGTATTTTCCGCTTTAGAGCTAATTAAATGACATTTTGTTACATCAAAATGGGAGTCAAGTGAATGATTTAAAGCTTTAATTTTGTTGGCAAACCAAAATTAGTTCTAATTTTCGATAAATTTTCAGCGGATATCACCCGTTGTTCAGCTTCTTTTTGGTTTCGTGAAACACTATCAGTAATTGGTCTACCTTGTTCTTTTGATAACGATGTCGAATCATTACTTTGACGCGTTCTGTCAGTAGATTTTTCTGTAATTACATTATACACCAAGTGTTCTTTCACTTTCTGATCTAATGATGCATTCAAGTTTTGCATTAAATCCTTTTTTGTATAATTATGACGTTTACCTTTTGCGATAATTAAAAAACATTTCCTACATTTTTTATTTGCAGATTTTTTCTGTGATTTTTTTAATGATTGTAGCAGAGGTTCTTGAAAAGTTATATTTACTTCGATCTTTCGCTATAATACATAATTCAGAAGAACATGGCTTTACAAAATTTGATCGAGTACTATTAGCTAGCTTAAAATTAGAATAATCAGCAGGCATCACAATAGAATTATTATCAGAATTTTTATTTGCATAAATCTTTTTTTTTTGCAATTCGCACGTAGTGCTTTCTGTAATCGTTCATTGTTGCTATCATAAGTGACATATACGTGCTAATACACATGCTAAATATACTCAAACTGTAAGTACGTGCCATACCATGTAATTTTGTTTTGTCAAATAGAAATTATTATATAATTTCAAAAAATATGGCTAGTTTTTAGTAATTATTGAAATATATTCACATATAACATTCATATTACTATTTCAATAATGATTTTCAAGTACTTTAACTTGCTTAAATACTTTTTCAAGCTCGTATCATATGGTTGTACCTGCTTATTTAGCGTTTAAGTTATTATGTATAGCAATTTTAATGAATTTTTCACGATTAAAAAAACGGTTCAGGAGATCATTTTAAGTTCATGAAAAATTGATTATAGGCGCTAATTACAACAAATTCCCTCTCGTAACTTTGGGGTCCTCGAACTTTTCATATAAAATTATTCAGCCCCACCGTAGATAAGGCCTACTGCAAAATTCTAAACCTTGCAGTAGGAAGTTTGGTATAAAGTCACTCACATTCAAATATTCTGGGCGAGTTGACTCCGATACGCAAATATTTTTTTTTACAAAAACATTGACCCTGCATGTCACCGACAACCTGGTCACATTTTGTATTCTGTTACAAAATATACAAGAACTATTTCTTCTTTGTTTTAAAACATTGAGTGTCAGACAATTAGGATCAGGTGCTAAGTCGTTCATCTCCATATTAATGCTTCGTTTGGAGTTCAGGCATATCCTTGTATTTTCATCAATCTCGCAAGGAGCTATTTCATGTTCAGCACGACGATAAATTGCGATTTGTTGTTTTTAGTTATTTTCTGCATCAGGTATGTGCACCATTGCTCGTGGCCGTAAAGCGATTGCACATATGTAGCACCTTATTCTGACGGGGGGCATGACTAAATTCCAGGTATAGGGAAATTCTTCAGCGTTTCTATTTATAAACTTGACTCCAATATCAAACAAACATTTCCCCAAGCGAAGAAAATAGAAAGTTAATGCAGAATTTGTGTCAAATGTAAACTACAAAGATTCTTGCAAACAAAGGACATACATTATGTAAACAGTTTGGAAATTGACAATCAGGTTGCCATGGCGGTAAAAACTCCTTTATTACAAGCCGCCGATGCCCGAAATCTAAAAGTTTATTTAAAGGAGGTTTTTTCATTATGACAACCGATTCGAAAATGATATTTTCAAAATTGACAAACAAAGGAAACTATGGTTCATAAAAAAAATATTACGTGCATATTTTGTAATCAAATTAAAACGTGACGAAGTTATGGATGGAATGTAGGGCTAATGTTGTTGTAAAAAGAAACTATACGCAAGGGAATCAACTCGCTCTTATCCTACCAAACATTTGTTATATATAGTAGTTAAACTACACCCACATACCATCCCCGTAGTTTAGCCTAGACGACGTAATTGACGGGAAAGGTACAATTGTGCGCGAGCTCATCTGTGCACGTGGATGGCCACAGAACCACTGTGCACCCGGTCATCTGTGCACGTCTACATATCGACGTGCAGAGTTCGAAATCTCCCATCTGTCCACGTTAACCGTTAGTAGGGTACCATCTATACACGTCGACATTTAGTCATTCTATATTATTTTTATTTTTTATTTTATTTAGTCATTTAGACATTTATTCGACATTTAGACGTGCTCAGTTGGGAGTGTTCCATCTGCGCACGTTGAAATATAGACGTGCACAGATGGCCTGGTGCACAGTTGTGCCTGTGGCAAACAACGTGCATAGTTGTTCCTATTACCACCGATGTGCACGGATGGGCTCGTGCACAGTTGCTCCGTGCATAGTTTCCGTCGCCTGCAATTGACAGGACCTGATTAATTAGTTTGAATATGTAGGTACGCACTTAGTGATGTTTAATCACATTTCGTTTGTATAAGTCTGACCCGAAAACTACCAATTAAATTTTTTTTACAGTAGTTAGACTACCCCCAGGCACACTTCTCATACTTTAGTCTTGACGATGAGGTTAATAGGACCTGTTTAATTAAATCAAATAAGTACATGAAAGGCAACCTACGATCCAACACCGACAAAAAACTATCTATCTCTCAACCTTCAGGTCTAGATATTATCGATCAGATGACCCTTATATACAAAATATCAATGAAATAGAGAGTTCGGCATGATCTCTGAGCGTGGTGCCAAACAGTCCTCTGTGGTCGCTGTAACTCTTCTCACCTTCATGAAAAGCGACATACGATGTAACACCGATGTAAAAGTATCCTTTTCTCTACCTTTAGACATGGATATTATTGTTCGGGGGATCCCAAGCTACAAAATATTAAAGGGACACAGAGTTCGGAATGATCCCTGAGCGTGGTGCCAAACAGTTCTAGAGGATCCGTGGAACTCCTCGATTGTGTATGAAATGTTAACTTTGGGACAAGATCCACGAAAAAGTATTCTTTTCTCGACATTAAAAAATGGATATTATTGTTCAGGGGGTCGCAAGCTACAAAATGTCCAAGGGACAGTGAGTTCGATATGATCTCTGAGCGTTGTGCCAAACAGTCCTCTGAGGTGGCTGTAACTCTTTTCATCTGCATGAAAAGCGATTTACGATGCAACACCGACGGATAAGTATCCTTTCGTCGATCTTTAGACATGGATATTATTGTTCAGGGGGTCTCAAATTACAAAATAACCAAAGGACAATGAGTTCGGCAGAATCTCTGAGCGTGGTGCCAAACACTCCTAGAGGGTCCCTCGAATTCCTCGAGTATGCATGAAACGTTAACTTTGGTAACACACCCACGAGAAGTATCCTTTTCTCGACATTGAGGCATTGATATTATTGTTTTGGGGGTTCCAAACTACAAAATATAAAAGGAACAGAGAGTTCGGCATGATCCCTGAGCGTAGTGCCAAACATTCTTCGAGGATCCGTGGAACTCCTCTCGCGTCCATGAAAAGTGACATTTGGTCCCTCCTATCTCGAAACCTGGCGTTTTTTGTAGCAAGTGTCTAAGGACTTTATTTGATCAGGATATTATAAACTAAATTATACTCCAGTTTCAGCTAATTTGACCGGGACCATATTTTCCATAGATGTGTGCGGGCTCCTTTTCGACCGAAAATAGAATATTTGAATTTTCAATTGAAAAAAAAAATGTCAACCAGGTTACATTTTTTGCCAAAAAAGTTGCCTAATTAACCAAATAGTTGATTTTTGTAGAAAAAAGTTAAATTTTTAAATCTAAATATGAATTTTCATCAAAAAAGATCAATTTTAACCAAATTCTGGAATTTTTAACTCATCAGTTTAATTTTAAAAAAGCGAATATTCATAAAAATAGTTATATTTTCAAACACGGATGTGTGCAAGGTCCGTTATAATTTTAGTTGGACAAATCGACCATTTGATTGTAAAGTCATCTTTGTCGGTTGAAAATTCGACTATTTGATTAAAAATTCAACTATTTTGAATTGGAATTTCATCTTTTTCATGTTTGGTTGAAAAAGAAAATTTTTTTTGTGAAAAATTTAACTATTTTGTTGAAATTTTTTAAAATATAAATTTAACTATTGCCCTTTTGGTGGAAAATCTATCGTTTTTGTTTATAAATTCGTCCCTTTGATTCGAAATTGATCTTTTTCTGTGGAAAATTCAACTATTTTGTTAAAAATTTAAATGTTTTGTTCAATATTTGTCTTTTTGAATAGAAAGTTCGACATTTTATATTAACATTTTTTAATTTTTTGTAAAGAAAGTTATCTTTCTTGGTTGTCATTCATGTTTCTAGCTTGAAAATCAAAATATTTAGTTGCGAATAAAGCTTCTTGGTTGGAAGTTCAATTATTTTGTAGAAAAATTAAAATAAAATTAATTGAAAATTAATCTTTTTTGTTGACGATTTAACTATTTTGTTGAAAATTTGTCTTTTTTGGTAGAAAATTAATCTTTTTGTATGAAGATTCAACTACTTAGTTGAAAATGCAATATATTTCTAATTGACATTTCAGGAATTTAAAGAGTTTCATATTGAATTCAATATGGTGCCTACCTGAATTTTATTTAAAAGAATTGATTTCCCTACTTCTGTGAAAAGTCACCTGATTTCCCCAGGTTTGAGAGCGTTTTGGGCAGTGAAGTCTGTTACTGCAATTTTTTAAATATGTAGAATCTGACCTTCAAATACTGATTAGACTGAGCTATTTTTAAAGATTCGAGGAGAAAATTGAAAGCAAGGGTGTGTCTTGGATCATCATTAATGAGTTTCGGCGCCAGAAAGTGGTAAGTAGATCACGTATAGAATGACGTCTATGAAAGCAGTTTCACTTCGAACAGTATGGCATTTTAATATCTCTAGACTCGAGTCCAGCGGCGATAACTAATTAGAGTCGTATGTAATTGGTACATAATATTCCATGTAGATAATCCCGAAGAAATTCCTTACAAATGATAGAAACAGTGAAAATATTCTTCGTGCGTAAGTCTACAATCATTTTTTATCTGTCTACATGAGTTTGTGTAATTACATCTTCCGCTTAAAAGAGAAAACAAAGATTCAACTCAAATCGAATACAAAAAATGATTCCTCAAAATGATGGCCTCCGCAGTTTCGGGATGAGAGGAGCCGCGGGGTCGAAATAGAATATGTGCACATCTTCTATTTCGACCCCGCGTGCACAAATCAAGTTTCCAGTGCAATCTTCGACATTTCTGCCTTGTAATTGTTGAAAAATAAAATAACGCTTATTCAGAGTGGCCGCTGGGCCGGGAAATGGCCAAGAATTTATTGAGACAGAGAAAATGCAGGAAATGACAGTGAATTTATTTTTGGCGGGAATTTTACAAATTTTTAAAAGAAAAATTAGTCTAACTTTTATTTCAAAGTGCTATTATTCAGTTTGCGTAATTCGAAAATCTTTTGCTTAAAAGAATTTAATTTTAGATTGTTAGTTTTAGGCTTACGTGTTTTTAATTTAAAGAGCTTTAAAATGGTGCGTTGAAGACTTGAACAGTTAAAAAGTAAAAACAGTTTTATTTTATCAGTTGTAAATATAAATAAATAAATTTTTTTAAATGAATCTGTACCTTAAGTATTAAAAAGTGAACAGTAATTGATTTGAAAAAACGATTTTAAATTTGTTCGAAATTGAGGAATATGCAGGTTTTAACTTTAAAAATTGAACGGATTCTATTTGAAAGTCTACGTCATTAAAGAAATGTAAACATCTGATCTAAACTTTATAAACTTTTATCGTCTAAAAAATAACTACATAATATGTTCGTAATTGAAGACTTTTAATTAAATGTAAAATACTGTTTCAGCCTAAAATATTCCATTTTTAATACATTCAGTTTCAAACATTGAATTAAGAAAAAGAATAATTATTGAATATTTAGCAATATTTGAATGCTCATTTAAGAGGACTAAATTGAGGCCAAATATTTAAAAGTAAACACTTTGAAACTAAATTCTTTGACATAGAATTGCTGTATTTAAAAATTTTTAATTTTTAAATGAAATCTTCCAGATTCTTTCTAAAAATTTTGAAAATATTTTTACATATTCTCTTAAAATAATTTTTCAACCTGATAAATCATTTTCAATTTTCCTAGGAATATTTACAAAATGTTTTTTTTTATTTTGAAGCGTTTCACATCTTTTAAATTTTTTGTTTAAAATCTGCAAAAATCTACATTTTGTTTTAAATTAGGCTATCATTGCAAGTTTTAAATTAATTTGGAATATTTTCAAAACTTCTAAATATCTCTTAAAAGTGCTAAAATTTCTTCTACAAATAACATACATCAAAATTTCACGGAAATTTTTTTAAATTTGCAGGGTTTCCGAAAAATTGTAGACAAAATTGTATTCAATTCATTTTGAAAGATATTTAGTTGTTCTAAAAAAATTTCAAAACTATGTTTAAATTAAAAATTATTTAAAACATCTTCTAGATTGCTCAAGACTTTGAAATAATATGTTGAAGCTTTTCAAGGATGTTGAAATGATTTAAAATGATAATTATTTAACTTTTAATTAAAAAAGTATTCAGTTGGAAATTTTTAAATTTTTCAATGTTTACTGATTCTAGCTTTAACTTCGTTGAAATAATTTAGATCATTGAAAATGATAACTTGGATTTATATTTTTGTAACTGAATCTGAGTCTTTGAACTCTATATTTTATAAAAGTTAAAAATTCTAAATTATGCAGCTTTAAATTTAAATTTTTAACTTGATAACAAATTTTTAATTTATTAATTTCGTTATTTTAATACCAAATTTTTTAATTAAAGAACTTTTAAACTTCAATTTTAAAAGCTCAAAACTCAACAATTCCAATGTCAGTGCTTTAGTCTGTAGTTTATTTTTTATTATTTTACATAGAAAAATGTTTATCTTTAGAGTTTGCATTTTTTAATTTTATTGACCGTGATAAATTTTAGCGAACCGGGAAATGACCGGGAATTTATTTAATTCTATTAAAACGGCCACCCTGTTATTATAAATTTCTACTTCCTTGACCGACACATTGGACTACACGATTGCAAAATCTATGCAAGTGATAATGTTGGCAGTGATTAGAATGGTAACTCACAATGATTCTAAAAAATCAATTATATCAGCCAATTACTTTTTCTTCTGTTTATTGAGCGCAGTCACAACAATCACTCCCACTGGGGAATGTATTTCAGAGATAGTGATCTCTGCGATTTCCTTTTTTTCTTTTTTCCCGGCGCACGTAGATTATGCAATCGAACGACGGAGTGGCGACTCCAGAGATCTAAAAGTGTCTCGGCATTCAGACGCTTTCGTTGCTCTGCGGGAAAACGCTGCCAGAAATAACGATCTGCCAGTCACAACGGTCCAGTCGGTTCCAATCTCTCTATTGGAACTGACCATCACTATCAGCAGGAAATAATTTATTTATGTTTATTTTAAAGTCCTGAAAACTAAAGAATTTCAATTTTTAGAGTCTAGGGAACTCTATGAATTACTCAGGCGCTGGACTCACGCCACTATTGATACTTTTTTTTAACGATGTTACTGTTTTGCTACTAGTTTTAAAATATGATACTGATGTTATTATTTTCTCAAATCGTTTGCTATTGCAACTCTTTTTTCACTTTGCCTTCAAAGATTTCAAAAATTTTCAGAACATTCTAAAGTACACTACCGTCGGAAATTATGAGATCGATTGACGCAAGCACTATTAAAAATCACTGCTGGCTTTGAACCACGATAACTCAGCGAAAAAAAAATGATAGGGCATTTTCAAAAAAAAAAATTTAGAAAGCCTATGAAATTCCACGTCCAGTAATGTCAAACAGATTTTTTTGAACTACTGAAGAGAATATAGCACGTGATAAGTTTTTTAAAAAAATTCTAGATTTTCTAAAAGTTTGTGCCTCGACTTCAATGTTTGCATGACCTAGGAAAATTGTTGCAAGAATCTGAAAATTATATGATATAGAGCCTGAAATGTTATCTTTAATTTAAGCGAAAGAAACTTAAAAAAATCTTTATCGGTTCCCGAGATACGATTAAAAATGTTCAATCGTATCTGAGTTGAGTTTTAGTCGACGATCACTGTACCAGCAATTTCTCATTAAAAAACTAAAACGGATAAAAGTTATATCAAAAATTAAAATAAATTATTATTTTTTTAAACAGTCTAAAAGGTTTAATAATATAACTTATTTAATATAATATTCTGATTCAATTCAAGAAACCAATTTTTAGACACCGGACTCTTCAAAGTAGCCACCTTTTCCTAATTATTTTGTAATTTTGATCATCGAAACAGTAAATAATAAACGAGTTATTTGTGTAAGAAAAATTTTTTTGTCAAGGAAAATATTAAACTACTTTTTAGAAATTGAAAATATAATTTCCTTTACACCTAAGCACTGTTTTATATTTAATTTATTTTAGAAATTCCATTATTATTCACTTTTAATATTTTTGAGTGTTTTTCATATAAATAATTTATTTAGAATTTATCTGCTTAATTCGTTTGAAAAA
>JAAAKG020134717.1:0-13756 GCA_010014905.2 Druon quercuslanigerum | reverse complement strand
GAAATCATGCGCAAGTCTGCAAGATTTCTTTTGCTATTTCAGTTCTACATGTTGTAAGGGCTTTTGCGGCATATAAGCTGGTCAAAAAAATTATAACGACTAAAAGTCTTTAAAAAACCAATTGGCGACAATCTGGAATTCCAGTGTCAGATACGCAATTCAAAAGCCCTCGAAACCCATTCAAAAGAAGTGATTGGTTTATAAAGATAGAATATTCTTACTTATTCCTTCTAGCTTCGCAAGTTACACTGTTAGACTGAATTTCTCCTGATCTTATGTGAGGTCAAACTTGTGCAGGGTAGTGGATGTCCTTGTAGTGAGAAAATGTCGTGATAAGAGATAGATATCTTTTTCACCTGTGTTCTATGGGCATCTTCGATATGATCCAGTTTCATCTTTTCATTTTAAATTTTAATTTAGCATTTAGTTCCGTTTGTGTGACGTAATTTACACGCTCCTCTCGTTCTGGCTTAACATTGATAAACTTGTAGTTTGTCTCCTTATCACGTAATCTCAAAGTAAATGGTGTTCTTTGGGATAAGTATACGGTCATATTCTAAAGGATAGACCTTATCGTCAAGTTGTAGGGAACTGTTAGACAAGTTAAACTGATAAGAGTACAGAAATGGTGTTCCGATGATGTCCTTCTCAGGTATTGGAAAATTTTGTGGTACAATACAAAAGGATGTTCTTTTCCTTGAAACTTAAATTTCTTGACTTCGTTTGTCCGGTGCTTATTGGTGCTTACCCATTGAAAACTCTTTGCTCATGGGAATTCTCCGGTGGCATTTATTACACCGGTCTACAGCATTTTTGCGCACGAGTTATACATACGTTATTTTTATTGCTTATTTTATTTATTGCTTATTTTATTTTATTGCTTATTTTATTTTTATTTCTTACATACAGAGATGATTTATTAAAAGATACAAAAACATCAATGTATGATTAATTCTTATATAAGAAGTTTTAAAATAGAGTCCAAGTGTTTAAAAATGAACAGTTTTACTTATCCTGTCATGTTCAGTAGAAGTTTCTCTTATTAAACCCCAAATATAGTCGCCCATCATGTTCTCAGTATACTGGCCTTGGTAACGTTTCTCAAATTGCATTATATCTTGATGGAAGCGTTCCCCTTGTTCTTCCCAATGAGCTCCCATATTATCTTTAAATTTATCTAAATGAGAATGTAACATGTGCATCTTTAGAGACATTCTACATCCGATGATGAAAAAATTCATAATCATGTCAGTGATCAGCTCGTCATAATTTTTAGCTCTATGGTTTCCAAGAAAACCATGAACTACTGCCTTGAAACTGTTCCAGGCTCTTTTCTCCTTATTGCTGAGTAACTGCGGAAAAATATCACAATCCATAATTTTTTTATTTGAGGACCTGCAGAGATTCCACCTTTAATTTTTGCCTCTGAAAGCTTCGGAAAAAAATCCTTTAAATATTTGAAAGCTTCAGACTCATGATTAGGAGCCTTTATAAATTGTTTAATAAGACCCCAGAATTTTCGAAAATAATTCGAACAGAAGTCTCATTTTCTAACATTTGAGTTCTAAACCCGAATTTCGCGTAAAACTTCTAAAACCTATAATTTTAACTATGTTATTGATTACGGTTACGTCCTTCTTTTCGTATTTTTATCGCACTTTGTTTACTTTCTGGCACAATGGGATACAAGGACGTTTAGAGTGATGAATGGATTATCTGCTTGAATCGGGAGAACCTTACTGTTGAAATTTCGCGGAGAAAAATAGATATTGAAAAGTAGATATTAAAAACTTTGATATATAACCATAATATATGGATATTACGGCATAATATCTAATATCTTATATTAAACATACAGAATATTATAAAGCAATATCTGTTCATATCAGAAATATCCTTGACATGTGGCGCGGCGACAAAAGATTTAAGCCTCGCTTTGTCTGTAGTTTGAGCATTCGTCTTGTGCATTGTGGTCTTTCGGATGTATATTGTGCTATAAGTTTTGGTGGAAAATGAATTAATTGTTTTTGGATATATAATACAAACTAATGAAAAGAGAACCATGGCAGACCAAATTAAGGAAAACGCATCTTCAGAGACGGCGAATAACTCTACATCTCCAGCACACAATAATTCGCTCTGTAGCAAAAGATTTAGATTCAGTTACTTCAGATGAATGCGAAAGGGAGGACGAAGAGGAACTTGTAGCAGTAAAGGAGGACGCGTTATCGGCAGAATCTACAGAATTATTAGAGGAAGATCGAATGGAACCTAGGATTTCACAAAGGTTGTTAAACGAAAGGGTAACAACCCCAAATGAAGTTATCGCGACAGAAGAAAGGCTTCCCCAAGGATTGAATAAAATAGTTACAACCATAGTCGCAACAATTCCTGCCAGAGACAAGGTTAAATTAATTAAAAAATTCAATGCATAAGACGATATGGGAGTTGAACCCTTCATTGCTTTTATAAAAAGAATAAAGTCACAATCCAGGAGTTTCAATAGACTGGATCATAGCAGAAAAAATCGAAGGAGAAGCGGAAAAATCTTTGTTAGTGTTTAATGAACTTATTTCCAAATAACGGAAATTGAAAAAGAGCAAAGAGAAATTCTTCCTTAATGTTTTTTGTTTTGGGAAGTTTGAAACTCTAGTTGTTTAACAATAACAAACAATAACAAAATATAGTGAACTCTTTAAAGCTCTTAGAACTAATTTTGGAACTACTGGTTCGCTAGAAACCCACCGCACTAAACTATCATAAGTAATCCAAGGAGCCGAAGAAAGTACACAGAATTTCAAAATAAGATTTAACCAAAGAATGCACGAACTGCTAAATGCGGTACAGTCAAAAAATCCTTTAAAGCATGAACGAAAAATCTGCATAAAAAATGAAGAGCAAACAGTTTTTGAAAAATATATTATGAATTTGAGAGAAGAACTTTCCGAACGTGTTTTTTGAAGCAAAAATCCTAGCCATGTTGGAGAGGCACAACAAATGACAATCCAATCAGAAGTCTGGCTTGCTGAACGAAGTAAAATTCTTCAATCAAAAAACCCGATAAAACCCCAACTACCTAATCGAACAAATCTCAGTAAAACTCCTTTCAAACCCGTTCAATCTCAATTCAGTAAACAAAAATACCCTTCAAAAAATAATCCTCCAAATCACAGCATACATTTGCAGCAGACTCCAGTTATTTTGCAGTCACTGCAAAACACCTAGACATACCGAAAACCAATGTTTCTCCAAACAGAAAAATTTCACATGAAAGCCTCGGGAAGTCGACCTCCAAATCGTGTGAATTATCTCCAAGAGGAACCGGAGGAAGAAGATATCCGAGGACAGTTACACGAAGGAATTAAACCATTAAAGTTATTAGTTGATAGTGGCGCATCAATAAATCAATAATATTTACTTTTTGAGAAGTTATAGCTATTTGACCATTTTGTATTTTCGCGCCTAATTAATGTCCGTCTTGACGCTCTATCGCTGACGTAAGAGTGGTAAGAGGGAGGGGTACTGTTTCTTTCGTCGCTCGTTGTGGACGACAGTAAGTGTTTGCATATTACAGCGGAATAACGTGTTTCATACTTTTTACGGTGTATCAAGCTGTACAAAATGGCTTCGAGAAGTTGTAAACGAGACGCTATAAAATGCGCTCCACATGTGTCATGTAACTCTTGCAGATACATTCTGAACGGTGAGTATATTTTCTATTTTTTATTGTATTAACTATTTCATTATAACATTATTTAGGTTATAATACGTAACGTTTATTATAGGTTGGTACCGAGGTGAAAGAAGAGCAATGAAGTTTGCAGTGCCGAGAATTTGGAGGGAACCCAGTGATCATCACACAGACTGGTATTTTTGCATTGTGAATCCACTCAAAGGTAAAAATTCAAAGAAAACATATTATCCTAATCTACCATCGACATCCCCTCCAATACCACATACAGAAAAAAATCCTGTACATCTTTATTCGTACATTCCGAATTTGTTCTTGAATCTGAACCAAAAATACCATACCTCCTCAACTCAAAAGATCTCAATGACTTAATAAGAGACTTAAATCTACCAAAAAGTAAAGCAGAGTTGTTAACATTGCGGATAAAACAGTAGAATTTACTTAATTCTGATGTTCGAATATCCCATCAAAGAAAACGTCATGGAGAATTGTCTTGTTTCTTCAGTAAGGAAGATGAACTCTGTTTTTTGTCATGACGTGAAAGGTTTAGTTGAGGAATTTGGCATTCCATGTCATACAACTGAATAGCGCCTCTTTATTAACAGCTCAAAAATAAGTATAAAAGATGTTCTACTACACAATGGAAACAAATTTCCATCTATTCCACTGGCACATTCCGTACATCTCAAAAAAAATTATAACAGTATTGAAATGCTATTAACTGCAATTAAATATATGGAATATAAGTGGGAAGTTATTGGAGACTTCATGATGGTGTGTTTTTTGACTGGAATGCAAGGTGGATATACTAAATACTCCTCTTCGGTACTGCAAAAGATCCCTAACATACACTTTTTAGGATGGGCCGCAAAATTGTTGTTTTTTTAGATTAGATTTGATTGCAGTTGATTAAAATGAGTTAGATTGGAGTGGATTTTGTTGGAGGGGACTGAATTGGAATGAATCGGTTTGGAATAAATGAGATGGAGTGGATTAGATTAGAATGAACTGGATTGGCGTGGAGTGGAGCGGAAAGGATTGAATTAGACTGGATGGGTTTTGGAGTGGATTGGAACTGATTAAAAATAAATAGATAGAAATCAATGGGATCTATTACATCATGTAAATATATCATTTTATGTTGCAGTGCTCTACACGATAGAAACACAAGCAAACTTTTAAGTGAACACATGTTCCTTTCTTTCGGTTAATTTACGTGCCTGATAATGGTTTATATACATGCCTGATAATTTTATATGTGCGCAGTTATTATTACGAATGCCAAAATGATCATGCATTTATCATATGACACACCAACATGGTAAAAAGGCAATATTGTGTTTGCTCTTTTCATTTATTTTTGGTAAACTTATTTTTCACTACGTAGAAGATATATTGTAAGTCTTAACCTAAATAAAGATTCTTTAAATAGTTCTGTTATATGTATCATCATTTAAATTACTTCCTAAACTAAACAGAAACAGTTTTGAGGCGTATTTTTTGCATAACAATGGTTAATTTATATAAGAACAAGTGCAATCTTTAACAAAAATCAGTTATGGTAACATTGATTGTCCAAACCAAATATTTTATTCCATTACTGACAGAAATGTTAAATTAATAAATATATTTCTTATTCATTAATAATATTAAAGAGATGGATGACCCCTAATTGAGAGATTATTTCGAATATCACTGATGAGCATTAATATAATTTAATATAAAAACAAGATGTTTGCAACAACAAATTCCAAAATCTTAAGCTATATCGCCGGTGCTTAGGAGAGCGAAACCGTAAATTATATCCATGTGTAAAAAACACTTCTTATCATAACTCCATGAAAAAAACTCATCTGTATAAAATGCGATGAACAAAAATATATCTTTGCAAAAACTGTGAAAAAAATAATAGTGGTAAACGCTGTGATAAAAACACGTCTTGCATAAATACTGTAAATAAAACCCTGCATCATTGAATGGCCGTAATAAGAAACATATTTTAGTAAACACTGCGAAAAAAATCAGTCGCAGTTCGTTAGCATGCGATTGATTAGCATGATGGATTTTTTACTTATTTCAAATAGTACAATTTATCAGCTAAAAATTAATACAATAGAATAAAAAACCGACTCAAATATTTCGCGGCATATTAAGTATTTCAGCATGACCTCACGGTCATGAATGGTTAGGTCCAAGTGTCAGGAAGGTTAGCACAGTTGTTGAAAACTTATTTGGACAAAATAATCTTCAATTACAAGTAAGTTATAAAAGGCTGAATTTGAAATGTATCATGCTCCGATAGGTTGAAAAGTCAGCCGGCAGGAAGGTTACGTGATCTATGGTACCTACATGGCTTTGGACTGCAACTGCACACGACTTTTTGGAGAAAATTTTCTAAACGCAACGGTAAGTTATAAAGGCCTGAATAGTAACATTTCTCAAGTGTAGAATTATTTTCTCAGTCATGTTCCATTCTTTCTTCGATTAGAGATCTTTCAGTGTGACAAAAAAAAATATCCAAAATTTGAGGTTAGTGTATTATATCGAGTACTCACATCTCAAATCTTTCAGGGACCCTGAAAGTTCGTCAATTGACCAAAAAATGGAACATGACTGAGAAAATACATTCTACACTTGAAGAATTATATTATTCTGACATTTAAGAGTTACTTTGACATTTCAAATATTTTCTCGAAAAAGTTATCTACATTCCATGAGGTCATATTAAAATACTTAGTTCAAACTTCCCGCTCTTCAGGCCTCCTTATCAATTGGTCAGCCCCTCTCGCGGGCGTGACCGTATAGACCGCATAGAGACCGTGGTAGGAGGGAAAGGAACTGCGCACGGGAAAATAAGTGCGTGTTATAGGGGCAGAAGAACTAGCCGCGCGGGGACATACGCAAGCGGGGACATAAGTGAAAGTTTACTATGTTACCTTCCGGCCACAAGGAATTGAGAAAGTCGTCGAAAAAATATGCTTCGGGCGACTTGGGTAAAGCTTTATCTAGCAGCCCTGAATATATTTGAATTATGTCACGTAGTAGATTCTGAAGCATAGTTTGCATGAAATTTAGGTGAAATATCGTTTTCAGGATATTAGTGGTGAGAAAGTTGAGGTGTTTCTGCTTTTCGAGTACAAAATAGTTTTTGTATCTTGACTTGGTATTTCGTTGGTTGGAAGGTGGGCGGAAGGGGCGGGCCCCCCCCCCCCTCCGCCTTCAGATACTAGGTGTACCTCGTGCCTATCGCACAGTAAGGGATAATTCCACCACCTGTGATTAAATTCGTGATTAGCTAATCATGCTTATTTTTTAATCAGCGTTTTAATCCTGATTAACTTTTGGCGCGTTCCACCACGAATTTTTAGCCTCTGGTTAGCTAACCGTATGCTCTGTTCGTCATAATTCTAGGTTCTGAGTCTGTTGTTACCACTAAACAAAAAGTGCAAGCATCAGATGCAGATAAAATATCGTTATAAATTCCATCCATATTTCACACTATGCTGTTATTTTATACTTGATTTCATCTTTGAGGTTTTGTTGACTCCCGTTAATCGCTAGTTAACTCGCTAACCAGCCAAAAATGGTCAGTTAAGTTAATCGATGATTAGGCATCGTTAATCATGGTTTAAATTTCGGCAGCCTCCCTAGAAGACCTCAGAAGAAGAATACAGCCGGGCGTGTTTCATGTAAGTTTCTGGGCGCGAGCGTGTGTGCGTGGTTTTATTACTCTAACTAGCCTTTTCTAAGGGGACATACAGTTTACTTTTGGTTTCGAACCACCGAAGTCTCGGTAGAATTGCATAGAAAAATTTCCATTCGTATCGACTCAGAGATCTAACCCCAGTTCTCTCACAATTTCTGTACTCTTATCAGTTTAACTTGTCTAACAGTTCCCTCCATCTAGACGATAAGGTCTATTCTTTGGAATATGACCGTATACTTATCCCAAAGAACACCATAAACGTGATAAACGTGGAAACAAACAAAAAGCAGGGGCACATTTCCATAGAAGATAATCACTACATTCCAAATTCCATTTACCGGAAAAAAGATTCACGAGCTCAAATTCCCGTTAGTAACAACGCCGAACTGGACTTGAGATTATGTGATAAGGAGATAAATTACAAGTTTATCAATGTTAACCCATAAAAAGAGGAGCGTGTAACTTACATCCCACAAAAGGAACTAAATGCTAGACTAAAATTATTAAATGAAAAGGTGACGCTGGATCATATCGAAGATGCCCATAGAACACATGTAAAAAAGATAGCTATCTCTTATCACGACATTTTCTCACTACAAGGACATCCACTACCCTGCACAAGTTTGGCCTCACATAAGATCGTTGAACAAGATGAAGCTTATATCAACATACGACAACCTCGACTCACCATTCAGTTCACCACTTTGGGTAGTTCCGAAAAAACGCGATGCATCGGGAAAACCTAAATGGAGGCTTGTCATTAACTTCAGAAAGTTAAATGAAAAAATAGATTAGGATGCATACCCACTTCCGGTAATCGATGAAATTCTAGACCACCTTGGAAAAGCAAAATTCTTTGCAGCCTTCGATTTGAGCTCAGGATTTCACCAAATTCCGATAAGCGAGGACTAAAAAAAAAAACGCATTTTTTACACCAGAAGCACATGTTCATTCCAACCACACGCCGTTCGTACTCAAAGACGCTCCAGCCACATTTCAAAGAATGATGGACACAGGACTATGAGGACTGGTAGGAAAAAGCTGTTTCGCTTATCTAGACGACATTGTTGCCTTTAGAAGTACACTCCAAAAACACAATGAAAACCTGGTTATTCTATTTGAACGTTTACGGGCCACTGGACTTAAGCTTCAACCAGATAAATGCTAGTTCCTTCAGCCCGAACTAGAATACCTGGGACACGTGATCACAGAAAATGGAGTGAAATCAAACCCATATCAATTATCAGCTGTACTAGCTGGCTATTACCGAAAATGTATTAAAAAATTTCTGTACAATAGCTAAACGATTAACCAAATTGACGAAGAAACATCAACCCTTTGATTGGACACCATCTTGCGAAAAATGTTTTAAAACACTAAAAGATGCTCTTTGCTCAGCACCGGTCTTAAGATATCCTGATTTCAAGGACACATTTACGCTAACCACCGACGCAAATAATGTTGGACTGGGTACAATTTTATCTCAACAAGGACACCCAGTTTGCGACATATCAAGAACTCTTAATGAACCTGAATTAAACTTCACCACTACTGAAAAAGAAACTTTGGCAATCGTCTGGGCGAATGCACCCTATTCAAGATAAAAATCTCTCAGAACTATCGTGCAAAAATACAAAAATTAATTAGGTAAATGACACTCAAGAAATCGATGAAACTGAAGCATCATCATCTGGCAAAGAGAACGAACCGATTTCCGAAATATTGAGAAATCACGAACTGACAGACGAAAAAGAAATTCCAAACGACTACAAAAGCTGGGAAAAGAACCGTCTGCCTAGTAAACTAAACATCAAAACTGTTGACAACGGAAAGAATTGGATTAAAATTAGCCCACAGAACATTCTTTCGTCGCTAAGAATTCAGCTACTAGACTGTGAGGAGGAGAAATAAGTTAAACTCCTTTATATCAAAATAAAAGATTACGCCGTAAAAAAACTTGGAGCATACTTAAATTTTACATGGAGGATCCCTTGATTAACATTACGAAACGAGTACGCATCAGACATATGTTGAATTTTGTACTACAGACGAAATTCATGGAACAGACATTCTTTCTGTGTGAAAAACCTGCGCGAAAAATTGACACGAATTCATTCTAAGGTTGAAGCAGTTATTCCGTAAATGCCGACGCAGCCAAATGAGAAGATTGCAATGGACATAGTTGGTCCATTACCAGAAAAAACGAGTGGAAATAACATTTTATCATTTTATCATTTTCACAAATACATTTTATCCATTCAAGATGTGCTTACGAAATATAGTTATAAATATAAAACCAAATATAACTGTTTTGAGTAAAGTACAAAGCATTATATAATCTCACTCTTGGACATGAAAAGCAACGAACCTTCTGTCTTACTCAGGCTACACTTCGTTAATCCTAATTTTAATTTTTGCACTTTACAAATGCGGAGTCTGCGAAATCATGCGAAAATGTCTTCCTAACCTCTGCATACATTTTTTTTGTACCTCCAATAAGATAAACAATGAAATGACACCACAGGTGGTCACATAAGTACCAGCAAGTGCACCTGCGATGGATTTAGAAAGGAAGTTAGATAATGAACCTATTAAATTTAGAAGGAAATAATCTATTTAGCTCTTAAGAATTTCAGGAGAAATTCAGTCTAACAGGGAAGGTGAGAAGCTAGAACGAATAAGTAAGAATATCCGAGCTTCATAAACGCTCTTTTATAATTTAGAACACTTTCGTAGGCTAAGAATAGATACAACCTCCTCCCTTTTTAAGATAAGGGCAGCATACTGTACTCCTACATGCTAGGGCCGACAATGCACGGCCTTGGCCCCAAATTCATCCCTTGTCTGACTGTTACGGCAGTAACTTGTGTCTCAAATAAAGTTACTGACCAGATCTACGAATCTGCATCAGGATAAATAAAATTAAAGTGACTTTTTATTTAGACCGTCACAAACTGGACGCAATATATACGTGGGCGTATGCCAAAAAAGAGCCTAGCTGCTGGATATCAAATACGAGGCGTTGTGCGTTTTAAACAGCAACGTGATACTGATTATAGTATACTCGAACTACATTGTTTTTTTCATATACTCAGTGTACATTAGGGTATTTCAAAAAAATTGTCTTTCGATAGAGCGCCCCCCCCCCCCCGTTTTGCTAAGTTCCTGGAAAAATCCCTCCAAATTTGAGCGAAATCGGTTAATATCCAGGTTAATATTAAGACGAAAGTGGAAAAACGAGATTCAAATTTATGGCTGTAAACTTAGCTTGCAGTAGATTTTTAGAATTTCTTGCGGTGTCTCCAACGGATAATTGCCAAAAGTTTACTTTGAATTTTGACGCCCCCTCCCACTTCCCTTATCTTATAAATATATATTTTTATCATATATTCTTTATATTTAAATATTTAAAAAGAATTTTCAATTATTTAAAAAATTTTTATTTGTTCAAATAATTTTTTCCTACTAATTTATTGAAACAAATTTTTTTGCGTTCCGTAGGGCAATCAGTCATTTAAAGGGAAACTGATCTTTGTTTCAAGAATTTACCATTTTCTTAAAGAAATAATTATTTATTTGTAAATTTTTCCTAAATAGATTCACTTTATTAAATATTTACGTCACTCAGATGTCACTAGTCCATTATGGAACAAAGTCGTAATTATTTAAATAGAATTTTTTGTTTAAACAAGTTTCTTCTCAAACAAATGTTCGAGACGTATCTTTTATCTGAAATTATGAGGTAATTTATCATTGCTAAGAAAAACATTTTTTTGAAATTATTATTGAATTTTTTGAATAATTGGTTCAAGGTTAAACGTGCATTTTTATGGAAATAAAATTTAAGAAGAGATATTTTTTAAATTTGTTTAACTGTGTGACTTATCGTAAAATGCTGAAATATTATTCGAATTCTAAAAACAGTTAATATTTTTTTACACCTTTTTTACATTCATCATGATAATTTGAAGAAGAAAACCTCATAAAAAACAATCTACTTTAGTTTCCAGACTACCAATACTTATCAATTTGCGAGGGTAATTGGAAGGAAAGAATTAAAAAGATAATTTCAGAACGAGGAAATTGATCATAACTTGTATAGAATGAAATCATACTGAAATAAACAACTTTTCATGACCAATGCAAAGAAAATTTGTAAGCTACTAATATTTATTTAAAGACCCTCATAAAAATGTCCTCTGGTGACAGAAGGATTTTTGACGTGAATGAAATTTCCTATCAAATTTAAGGTTGAGATGATTTTATGTTATGCGACTAACTTCACCTAATCTTGCTGCAAAATAATGGTGTTTGTGTCAAACATATATTCACGTCGTTCAAAACAAAACGGACAAGATTACGATGCTTTTGTTTTAAGACAACTTTTTTTTAGTAGTCTTCATAAGATGTCACGTACGTGTTATTCATTTAAACAATTAGGTCATACAACGATAGCACGCTTAAGCCTATCACGAGTCAGATCGAGCGTGTTTTCGTTCTTAATATTCTAAGCAATTCTATTGAGACGAAGATTTTTCAAGCTGAGCTTAGAGGGCAGCACCGTGAAGCACCCGTCAAAGACAATAGTATGTTACATTCCTAGTAATCCATATTATTTTTCATAGCAAATCGATTGAAAAATCGAGTTGAGGTAGCTGCAGACCCAACCTACCTACCTTTCTACCCTAGAGCTGGAACAAAATGTTTCAACCCTAGGGTTGCAAACACTGTGTTTCAGCCCGTTCTACACGTACCGAAACTCGACACGACAGGCAGGAAGCAAAGATAGGTTGCATAAAATTGTAGCAAAAAACTGAAATCAGGGATGTATTTATTGATGATTATAGATAAACAATCCGTTTTAAATGAATTCCTACCTGCTCCTGTTTCAAAGATATCCAGGTTTTACATATTCCTGATAGGATCAATATTTGTGAAATAGAAAAGGCATGTTTCTCGATCACTGGAACCTATTTATACGTACTATAAGTTACCTATTAACTTATGAACCTATTTACCTATTTACCTATTTATCCATTTTTATCCCATTTTTATTGGTTTTATATTTTTATAATTTTTTTCTTATTTTTAATTTTTTACAACATTTATTTTTATCTTTTGAATTTTTACATTTTTATTTTTTAAAAGTATTGTTCGTTTTACTATGTAACATTAAGTTGGTCCTTCGATCATATTTATTTTAAACTTATCCCAGAACATAATGCATTTTCTATGAATCGACTTCCCGGTCTACTAGAACCATAATCATAAACCAATGTTATTCATAAATGGAACGGCTCGCTTCAAAATCACTAAGATCCGTTTGTTTTGCAGAAAAGCAAGTATTAACTATTTTGTTCATTGCGTTGAATGAAACAATATAAGTCTGTAATCGTACTAACACGACAACCTCCTAAATTTCTGGATCCTGTAATTTATCCGCTTCTTAAAGAAGTTTCCCACAACGATTGTCTTCAAACATATCTCCTTGATAGCTTTTATGGGACATGCCTAATTTATTTGGCCACAGCAAAGCCTTTTCTTTTCCAATACCATCGATTTTAACTATACCATCTCAAAAGAACTGATGACAAACCCTTGTAAGGGATGAACACAGGATGAACACACTATTCTGAAGCACGTACATTTCATCAGCCTCATCATTATCTTCTTCAATAAAAAGAGGATGATGAACTGTGCTATGATATTCATTAGCTTTTTTTGTTGCACCCCATACTTTTGAATTGAAAATAGTCCTCTCTCAAGTGTTTGTATCTCTTTAGGTTAAGATTTTATGCATCTCGATTCGGATCATTGTCATCGAACATTTTGCAATAACGCTTAAATTCGCGTAATGTAATAAAACAATAAAGGTATAGGTAAGTTGCCGTCGCCGTCTGCTGTCCATTAGCAAGTCAAACAAGTTTTAAGTCTGAAAGAAATTTGAAAGGGATTTCATTCAGACCTGTTTTGTTTTGAACAACGTGAATATATGTTTTACACAAACATAATTATTTGGATGCAACATTAGGTGAAGCTAGTCACATAAGGAAAATGTGTGCTGCAAAATCATTCTTGTTGAGACAAGCGAAAATCTTCTCAACTTTAAATTTAAGAGGAAATTCCATTTATGTCAAGAAACATCCATTTGTCACAGGAAGATATTTGTCTGAGTGCTTGGTAGACAATGCAATAATCGAGAAATACGAGTTTCATATTTCGCCAAAATTGATCCTATCAGGTATATGTACAACCTGGATATCTTTGAAACAGGAGCACTGACCAGTGATCCCATATTTAAAACGAGTTACCTTCGCACACTATCAAAGCTCATGTAAAGTGGTTGCGAAGAGGTGGTA
>JAAAKG020134716.1:0-13756 GCA_010014905.2 Druon quercuslanigerum | reverse complement strand
GAGCCGTTCCAGGGAGTTATGCTCTTCCAAATTAATTTGTGGATTGTAGCTTTCTTGACGAGAAGGGTTTCCTTCTGATGATGGCCGGAGGTCAGGAATTTTGCGAAAACGGTAGGAAGTTCCAGAATTTGTCAGGGACAACTAAGGAAGCGTCTGTTTCGAAACGCTGCCATCTTCCTTTCTAAACAAGTCACTTCGCTCGGTCCCCATATGAGACGGTCCGTCTATTTTCATAATTAAAATAAAATCATAAAGCTACGTGCGAACATTTATATTGATACGCCTCTGACACGGAAGTGGACAGCCGGGTAGAGCTAAGGGAGGATTCGCCGAGTCGTTCGATCATGTGATCGATTGCGTGCGCCATCGGTTAATAAGTGGGGATAGCGTGGGACCAATGCACCTTATATATTGATCCCGGCATCGACGCAAGCTCTTTTCTTACTCAACGATCTACGAGGAAGCAACTCTCTTGGCCTCTCATGCTACCTATCACTTAAGACAGAGCTTTGAACTAAAAAAGGGCGTTATTCAAAGAACGCTACTACTTGAATTTGCATAGTAGAAGTGAGTTCGTGGGAATTTAATTTTTTTTGGTATATGCATGATTGTAATGACTTTGCACTCCATGTTCAGTGGAGACCTCGTTGTGCATTTTGCATTTAGTGAGGGAATTTTTATAAACGATCACGTGGTGTGTGCGACATTATTGTAATGACTTTGCATTTTATTTCACGATAAATACCTCGTTGTGCATGTTCTTATTTTTTCATTATATTGGAGGAGAATACAATCCAGTTCTCTCTAATAAGTTAATATCATTCAAAATACGCAATCGTATTTCGTAATCAATTTTTGTGGGTTAACTTAACTGCTGTTCATTTATTCTTCAAGTCTAGTTATAAAATGGTTAGGGCTAGTTTTAAGGTCCTTTCAGTATTGGAACCAATTCAAGTTGCTGGTTGCAATTTACTGGGCAGGAAAAAGTAAACGCAATTTAAACGAACCTCTCGATGAAAATAAATATCATTGAGATAAGTTTAAAATGCAATACTACTATTACCAAAAGTTAATCTAAATTTTGATCAAATTTAAAATCTCTAAAATCAGCCAACTGCAATGATGAATAACTTGAGAATATTGTAAAAGATAAAAAATAATCCCCGGGCAATACAAAGACGATGTTACAAATATTAAAAATCGGAAGTGCTTTTATAATATTGAAGATTATCAAGATGTACTAGACAGGAGAATGGATAGGAATATGGGTGGTAGCAATATTAAAATCCCATGGCTAAAAAACTATCCAGTACCAAAATTTTCAGGATCAGGTAAAGAAAGGCCCATGACGTTTCTTAGCGACCTTGATAAATATATTAGAGCGATAGACGTTAGATGGGACGTTTTTAATTTCGTTGTAAATTCATGTTTAGAGGGTATCGCTAGAGAATGGTGGAACCTTGCAGCCACTCCAGCTGAAAATGAATCTACGTTTATAGAAAAATTCATTTCAAAATTCTGGAATGATAATATTCGTTTTCAAATTATTACTGATCTTCAATATAGTTTTTATCAAGGAAAATTATCGTAATCGGCATATGCCATTAAAATGATAAATAACGCTTAAAATTTAATACCACCTTTACTTGAGTGTGAAATCGTTTCCAGATTGTCAAGACATTTTTCAGAAGAAATTCGTACTGCATACTTAATTAGAAATATTAAAACTTTTGATAAATTTATTGAACTCTTAGAAACTTTTGACCAAGCAGGCTCAATAAATTATATAGGAGGTTATTATCCCCATAGAAATGTGTTTAGCAGCAAAATGATTTTGGTAGATTTAATCGCGATAACCGAAATATGAAAAGCAATAGGGGAGGTGGTAATAATTTCCAAAACTCTTATCAAAATCATGAAGGGCATTTAGGACATGAAAATCAAGATTTTAAAAATTCTAACTTTGAATAAAATTCTCCACCTCGATATCGAAATAATGATCCATATCTAAGAAAGGATCAAAATAGATTTGGGCATAATTATTATCCAGGACGGGTATATAATAATTATCCACGTCTGAATTATCAAAATCAAGGATAATGTAATCCAAACAACAGCGCTAATCAGAGAAATAACTCATTTTCGATCGAATTTTGAATACGAAAATTCGCACAATCGTGCATCATATCCATATTACAATGATCGAAACAGATCTCCGTATAATTATCGATCTCAAGGACGTTATAGCGTTATCAAAATAATTATAAGTCCCGTGATCAAAGCAATAGAAATGCATCTCAGCAAAATTATGTAAATGGATGAGTAGAGGAAAGCGTTTACAAACGAAATCCAAATAATTTAAATGAAGTAAGCTCGCCTAGAGATATAAATGATCAATTACAAACTAAAAAAGGAGCTTATAATAATTTTCAAAATAATCCACCACAAAATAATATTATTAAACAGACAAGAGTTATATATATTATATACTAGAGTTAGCTTTTGGCAAGTACCCTTGCATCCAGAGTATATGAAATATACAGCGTTCTTATACGAGGAAAAGTGTTATGAATTTTGTGTCACGCCTTTCGGATTAAAAACAAGCAGCAAATCAAACAAGTGGAGAAAATTTCAATACATACTACAACATAAGAACATTAAAAACATATATTCCAGCACAAATAGACTCACGAAAAAAATAGGAAAATTAATTATCAACGACTATTGGGAACAAAACATCATAAAAGAAATGAAACACTGTTTAAGAATGAGGAATCTAGAGTTAGGAGGGACATACGATGGTACCGGGGATGATAAATAATAGCAACCACTACGAATATTACCATTATTTATCTCCCGATTTTGCCCTTAATGAATGGGAAATTTAAAAGTACTTATATTTTTTTTGTTACAAATGCGTTGTTTTAAATCTTTAATCTCTCTTGGTCCTCCAAACAGGCAAGCTCCATCTGCTCTATTTTGGTATACTAGTGGTTTCATGACAACTATCTTGATTTACTATACTCATATTCCTTCTTACTTTATTATATACATTTATTTTATTATTTTGTTTGTAAAAATAAAAAAAATAAAGAAAATAGATACTACAACTTATGGTAAAAGAATGTCTTCAATAAATTTGAACCCATTCGTTTAGGGGGGCGTAGATGATTATCAATTTACTAAAATTGAACGATTAGAAATCTATTAATTTTCAAAAGAGTTTTTAGTCGTCAAGGGGGGCATCAATCGATATATGTATATATAAGATTTAAATATCGATATGCTATGATCCCACAAATTAGTTTTTTTTGTTTTCCATTAACATTGGCAAATCATTTACGTTCCAGGCAGGTTAGTTGATTGACAATCTCGCTATATAAATCTTTTTTTCTGAAACGCATAGATCTTTTAAAAAATACAAACTCTATCCGTTTAGGGGGGCGTTAAGACGGTTCGTCCTATTTTCATAATTAAAATAAAATCATAAAGCTACGGGCGAACATTTATATCGATACGCCTCTGACCCTGAAGTAGACAGCCGGGTAGATTAAGGGAGGATTCGCTGAATCGTTCGATCATGCGATCGATTGCGTGCGCCATCGGCTAGTAAGTGGGGATGGCGTGGGACGAATGCACCTTATATATTGATCCCGGTACCGGTGCCAGCTCTCTTCTTACTCAACGATCGACGAGGAAGCAATTCTCTTGGTCTCTAACACTACATGTCACATTTGACAGAGCTTTGAACTAAAAAAGGCGTTATTCAAAGGACGCTACTACACAGGATTCCCTTTCATCATTCATAACGTTACTTCGATTATACTCTCCTGATGCATTTTGAATTAGCATACCAAAATTTTAAACGTAGTTTGAACTTACTACCGTTTAAAAATGCCGTACTTTAATACTCCCGAAGTTTCAAAATCCAGCAATTCAAAGCTCCTGTAGTTCAAAACTCCTGCAGTCTGAAATTCATGTAGTTTGACCCTTTGGGAAATTTTGAACTCCGGTAATTTGACACTCCCGCTGTTTCAAACTACCGCGGTTTGAAACACCTGCAGTTTGAAAAAATCCCATAGTTTTATATTCCCAAAGTTTTAAATTCCCACGTTTTGAAACTCCCGCACCTAGTAACTCCCTAAGTTCGAAACTTCCGTAGTTTAAAAATGTCACAGATTCACATGCCCGAAGTTCAAAATCCAGCAGTTCAAAGCTACCGTAGTTTGAACCTCCTGCAGTCTAAAACTCCCGTATTTTGACCTTATGTAAGTTTAAAACTCCGGTAGTTTGAAATTCCAGCAGTTTGACACTCCCAAAATTTTAAACTTCCGCCGTTTCAAACTTCCCTTGAATGTAGTTTGATACCCTCGTAGCTTGAAACTCCCGCCGTTTGGAAATCCTGAAGGTTAAAATTAAATAAAATGCAAAAAATGCTACAAACTTGAATCGCTACCGCTTAAGGTAATGGGTTTCAAAGTGCAAAAGTTTAAAACTTAGGGAATTTCACAATTTTACTTTACGCTCATGACTTTTTTTTATGAATAAATATGAATCAAAACTAAAAACACACTAATTGCCACTCTCCTTTTAAGTGTTACAAGTATGTTATAAAATAAACCACCCAAATGCCTAACGGATACATACAACTCCCGATGAATCTTAAAATATCAGTTCTCAGGAATGTTTTAAATTTTTGAATAAATTTATTTAGATATTTATAATAATTAAATTATCTCTTCCGAGATAATAAAAAATAAAGTTTTATTTTCAAATTTAAATTTAAAATATTCAACAAGTATTTCTTAAATTTAGAGTTAAATTAATACAAAGTTTTAAGATAAATTCAAATTCTTTTTCAAACAAATATTTATGATTTTTCCCTTACAAAATAATATACCAGTTTTTATTATTTTATACAGATTCTCATGTTTGTTCTCTCCTAAATAACAATACAGAAGAGCTCCATAGCAGCATTAAAAATGAAGGTATTTCTTTAATCCTGTAAATGAAAAAAAATTAATTAAAAATTTAATCGCTCTACTTGCCCTTAAATTTAAATTAAAGTTTATAAAAAAATCGTAAGGAAAGGGGTCTAAAGTTTAAAACATTCAAATAAACTAGTTGCATATTTTTAATTTTTTTCATTCTGTAGTTAAATGACCTCTAAAAACCGAACGCAATAAAATTTTATCTTTAAAATGCATCCGATTTTTAATTTTTCGCGGGAAAATGAGACTTTACTGATTGGTGGGAACAGAAGAAGTAATTCTCAGCCAATTAGATATTTCACGTAATCGACTTCAAGTCCTTGGCTCAATTTCGTTTCAGGATATGTAAATTGAATCGCCTTCAGAGATGGGGAAAATTTATCGCGCACAGTTTACACTGAAAGTCGGTTGCGGTCATCGTTCCATTTGGATTTTATCAACGAAAGAATGATCTAGCAATTGGCGTTTAATTCGATATTGGCTCTGTAAAAAACAGGACGTTTTCATAATTTTCCATAAAAAAGCAGGACACCAGGACAGATGAGACAAAACCAGGACATGTCCCGGAAAACCAGGACGTCTGGTATCCCTAAATAAGGGAACTTTTTTACGGAGCTCGAATTTGAGTGTTTTAATAAAGTTAATAGGCAAGTTTAGGTTTTGTTCAATAATAGTAAGAGAGATAAACGGCAAAAAATTGAACAAACAGTGCCAAACAGGATTGACTAGAACAGTAAAATCCTTGCAACCACTATTTTAGAGGTCGATTATTTCCACACGTGACGTTATTTCAAAATTTCCGAATGGCTTAGGGTAAACATTGCATTGTGTAAATTGCATCGCGTTTATTCTCTTGGTTAGAGAATTGCGTTTATTAACAAAAAATGTCTAATGAATATTTTTTTAGTTCATCTGGGGGCTCTTCTGCAAGGGGAAATTCGGTCTCAAGCACTTATTTGCAACATGTCTTATTTCCACCACCACGAAACTCTACTTAGCTGTAAGAGTGAGACGGAATTTTTCCGTGGTGAGTGAGGCCTCCAGTCCATGCGTCAGAACGGCCGTATCTCGGAACGGCCGGAATGAGGGCTTGGCCAATCGGAAACGTTCCGCGGAAACAGTGGCGTTTTCGCGACGAACTGAGTGAAACTGAGTTCATTTCCAAATTTGTCAAACACATGAGCCGGAATAACCGGAACACCAACCACAGAGCACCTTGTACAAGACATTTCGGTTCATGTGTTTGTCAACTTTGGAAATGAAGAGAACGCCTTTTGGTACGAACATTAAAATGTTGAACACTTCGGCGGAGTTCGACTCAGTTCGGCGCGAGAACGACACTGTTTCTGCGGAACGTTTCTGATTGGTCAATGCCGCATTCTGGGCATTCCGAGATCCAGCCATTCTGGTGCATGGACTGGCGGCCTGAGGCGGCGTAGTGCTTGAAACAAGACATCTGGGAAATGAGTATTTGAGACCAAATTTCATCTCGCTGAAGACCCCTGTGATAAACTAAATTCAACTGACAAGTTATATCCCTGCGCTCTAAGAAATGATGAATTCTTACCAAGCATTAGTTATGTGCCGGTAGTGAGCGATAGTAGTCACCTATCATATTCTACGATAACTCATAGTGACTAAACGTGTTAACTATTGAAAGCTTAGAGACTATCAAGTTGTACGAAACCAGATTTGTTGAAAAAGTGAAATGCAAGAAGGTAGATGACAAGTTTTTAGTGCGTGGTGAGTTTAGTATTGGCACGTTCATTTTTCATGATCTACATGGTCTCTTAAATTAAAACATTAATATGAAAGTATATTTTATTTAGTAATGTGTCACTAAATGTGGTATTTATTTTAAATTAACACTTACTTGAATAGTAGTATACAATTTTTAACATATTGTTAGCTGATTTAAATTTGAGTTTCTAGGAATGTTCAAAGTAAATGAAAAGTCTCCTTGAAATTTTCTAATAAATGTATATTAGAAAATATCTGCAACATTAAAAAGACAGGTACTGTTACAGGTTAAACATTGTGTTTAACCTGCAAGGTGCGCATTGTACTTGTGTAGCTGCAGCTATAACCATTTGGATCGAAGACAATCGTTTCTTTAAAATTCATTCTTTGACATTTTGTAACTGCAACAGTGCATATATTTTTTATTTGGAAAATGTAGTCTACGTTTTTTATAACAAATCAAGAAGATTTTTCTATTGAAATAACCATGACCTAATTGCAAATTTAGGTCATCTGGCAATATTTTTAAAACTGAACACTATTTTTAAGTAAGTGTCACCAGGTGGTGAATAGGGGAATGCTCGTTGAAAAAAGAGGATAGGGCTGAAATAAAATAGGTTCCGTGGAACAAACACACATGGTCGGTGTCGGCCGCGGCCCACTGGGAGTTCTTCGAACAAGGGACGATAGGTGAAAACGGGGATGAAGCTGCTGTAAGTTTACTCTGCCGAGGTGTAAGTTACGGCCAGTTATTAGGCATCAAGCCTATTGGGACCCTGATCAGGAAGTGCTTGGTGGCTGCAGAGGTCGGAATCCGGTTAAATGGAAAAAAGAACCATGAATGACGAGACCGAGACAACAGCAAAGGCGGCAATATCACATGATTCGAAGCAAAAGAACCTACAACTTGTCTGGGATGAAGTGGAGGCTCTGCAGAGATTTCGCAGGAAGTAGAAAAATATGCAGAGAGATATCCCGAACGATTTAAGGGACATATTAATGAATTCAGAATATGCTAAATTAAGCAGAGCCGAGTGGAAGACCAAGTGAAAAGAACTGCAGGTAAAAGGAAATGCCATTATGTCGCAGATCTAACAAGTGAGCTAAATGGATAGGACTGTAGCGGCACAAAACAGCCAGAACACACCTGAGTCGAAAAGGAAGAGGGCCGGACACCTCACACCCAACCATGAGGAAACTGGGGGTGTTAAACCAAACAATAAGAAGCCGAAGGAAGATAAAGAAGCGTGGACTGAAGTTGTCAGACGAGCAGCAACAACACGAAATGAGCCAGAAAACAGTAAAAAATCTGAAAGGATAAAAAAATTCAGCGATGCCGCCCAGTCGAAATGGGCAAGGGCTAAGAGAGACGCACTATATATTATAAGTGAACAGTGCGATAATCCGACGTACCATAACTGATTTACTGATGAGCCTGGCATGGCAGCGATCTGGGTAATAAATACGGACAGCATCCTAGTAACAAACAAGGAGAAAGGGAGTGGCAATCAGAGCGTTGTTAGCTGTTATCTCTCTCCTAATGACGACATTGCGACTTTTCGGAAGAAATTACCATTGCGGGGGATTTAAGTGTTAAATCTCAGGAATGAGGGATGACATGATCCGATACGCGTGGAAACGAGGTGGTGGAGATGGCTGCAAGAATTATCATCGATATAACCCTCGCTACACCGAGAAGAGCGTCCAGAGTTGTAGCCGGGCATGTGTTGAAAGAATATGCAGCTAGAGACCGTCAGCATGTTAGTTGTAGCAATATTGCACAATTAAGGCTGTCTACTAAAAACCTCATCGGTATACTAAAAAAAGATTGGAACTAGGGCGTACAATATATTTATGCCCTAGCAAAAGCTTAAGAACCAAAGGTATCCAGTGAATTGGTGCACTGACGAAATTGTCCAGCTTAGAAAGCAATTCTTTAAATTGAGGTGTCAGCTGAAAAAGCTAAAAACTGGAAGAGCTCCTTAAAAAAACATTCTAACTGTTGGAAGGCCTTGGGTGAGGAAATAGACTCAGATATACTAATGGCAAAGGCTATCATCACATTGCATTATCAGAGTTTTTTCTTAACTGGAAGAAAAGGGCACACTGAGTTCCAGGCTAACGAAAGGGTCCAGCTTTCACTGTGAAAGAATTAACTGCAGCTGTAGCTACACTGAGCAAGAACAAGGCGCCTGACCCAGCTGGAATCCCTAATGAGGCATATCAAAATCATAGCAAAAGAATACCCCTATCTTCTCCTAAGCATGTTTAATTCATGCTTAGGGGCCGGGATACTCAGTGCTACATGGAAGATCCAGCAGCTGGAGTACTGGCCAATGGGCAATATGGATTTCGCGAAAAGAGATCGGCTGTAGGAGCCATTAAAGAAGTTCTTGACATTACAGAAAAACCGTGGTCCGGAAGCTACAAGACAAAGAGTGTTTGCGTATTGGAATGTGGTGTATGACGACGTTCTAAAACTTTTTTTGCCGATGAACGCCAATCTTAGAGGCTCCGCTGATGACCTCGCTGCAGTTATAATTGCAAGGGATGAAGAGAAAGCCAGTAGGAAAGTCCTATATATCCTGAGGAAAACTAGTAACTGGCTGGTTGACCATGGCCTTGAACTGGCTGCAAGTAAGACGCATATGGTAGTGCTTACAAGGAAAAAAAGTAAAAGTAAGTAAAAGCAGATTAAGCAGCAAGTATGATGGCTATATTCTCAAAGCTCATGCCAAATATACTCAGACCTAGGAGAAGCAAGATCTAAAGGTCGAAAAATATAGTAAAAGGCTAGCGACTGTTCAGAGAAGAGGAGCTCTACGAGTAGCATACTACTACAGAATGGTCTCTGAAATGGCGGTCTGACGTTAGCCGGGATTATCGCTATTGATCTCCAGGCGCGCGTGCGAAAAGAAATTTATGAAAGAAGGGAGAATATTCGTGGGCTCAGCAAAAGGGTTAAAGTGGACACCATGACAATCTTTGAAGAAAGGGCCAAAAGTAGTGATCTTCGCAGGTGGGCCGCCAGGCTAATATCAAGTATTAAGGAGTGGGTAAATAGGTCACATGAGGAGGTAACATTTTACCTTGCCTAATTTTTTACGGAACCCGGTCATTTTAAACGGTATATCCATCAAAAAAGTAGAAAGAACAGTTCACACTGTGATAACTGCCCTGATGAGGAGGATGTGGCACACACATTCTTTGAATGCGATAGATGGAGCGACTCTAGGTGATCATTAAAGGCGACAATTTATGAAGGCATAAACCGGGACTACGTTGTGGCGACGATGTTATAAAAGCAGCAGAATTGGGAAGCCAATTTCCACCTTCGTGGAAAGCCACCTTCAAAGAAAAAAATAGAAAAAAAGGAAAAGAGAAGCAACATAGAGAGAACTTAGCTGCTCTACGATGTCGTGCCATTAAATGAAGCAGATAGTTATCCCAACTCAAACAGGGTGTCAAAGGCCAACGAGCCCGTCGAGAAACATAGTTACTCTACTGAGAACGATGCGCACATCCTGGTTAGGACTTGCGAGGTGGCCAAGCGAGACGAGACTAGTGAGGTCAGCAGGATACATAAACATCCAAAAGGACAGATGCACTAGATTCAAGAAAAAGATAAAGAATCGGACCAAGCCAGGGTGTCAAAGGTCCACGAGTCTCATGCGCGAAAATCATTCGCACTACTGCGGACGATGCGTACATCCTGGTTCGGTCCGGATCATGAAAATTTAGGCCAGGTGAGCATAAACAGTGAGAAGCTGAAGCACGGCTTACTGGTGGTGTATATGAGCTGCAACTCTCAAGCAATGAGAAAGCGGTTCCGGATTTGTGGTTTGACACAAGAAGGGGAGGGGGGGTGATAGACGAGTAAGAATCTGACACTATCCGGCCTACATGTTTTTAAATAAGATTCACCACAAGCCATTCGGCCATTACTTCAAAATGTTATGGCTTAATGGAAATACTATAATGTACGTTAGATTGTTTAAGTGAGTATATACTTACTTTTTAATTATATAATGAAGTGGATGCGGTACACACATTAGATGTGCACTTTAAATTTTTATACGTGCAACATGCATCCTGCTGTTGACAATATTGGCCGACTTCTCCACAAGGATTAACGGAGCCAATTGGAAGGGCAGAACACACATTCGAAATGCAAATTAATTTTTTGAGAGTGCAGCAATCTGTCTGCAGTTGACAATATTGGCCCGATTCTCGACAAGTACTAACAGAAGCTGAACACACATTGGATATGCAATTTAAATTTTTATAAGCGCAGCAATCCGTCTGCTGTTGACAATATTGGCCCGATTCTCGACACGTACTGACAGGAACGGCACACACATTGGATATGCAATTTAAATTTTTTTGAGTGCAACAATCTGTCTGCAGTTGACAATATTGGCCCGATTCTCGGCAAGTACTAACAGGGGCTGCACACACATTGGATATGCAATTCAAATTTTTATAAGTGCAACAATCTGCCTGCTGTTGACAATATTGGCCCGATTCTCGACAAGTACTGACAGCAGCTGAGCATACATTGGATATGCAATTCAAATTTTTATAAGTGCAACAATCTGTCTGCTGTTGACAATATTGGCCCGATTCTCGACAAGTACTAATAGTGGCTGCACACACATTGGATATGCAATTCAAATTTTTATAAGTGCAACAATCTGTCTGTTGTTGACAATATTGGCCCGATTCTCGACAAGCACTAACAGGGGCCGTACACACGTTGGCTACACAACTTAAATTTCCAAAAGTGCAACAATCTGTTTTTTGCTGACAATATTGCCCCGCTTCTCTACAAGAATTAACTGAGTTCATAAAAAAACTCAAGTAGATAAGAAAAAAACCAATAATTCTGAATGAATACATTTTTCTTCTTGACTTTGAAAAAATGGGATTTAATGTTCGTTGAGTTTAACTGAATGCTTCGACACTTGGACACAATCTGTTTCTTGTTCTTTGATAAGAATAGGGTGACAGCGACTGTTTGTTTGCGCAGCTGCTTCGTGACTACAAATAACATTAATATTTGCGCACAAAAATTTAAATCTTATCAGTAAAACCTGTTTTTTTGTATTTCTCAAAACGTGTTTTCTAGAAAAATTATACTTTTTTCAACCTGGAGTCGGATTTTTATTTAGACTCGCATTTGCTTGGAGTTTCGCGGTGAGGTCGAGAAAAACTCCAGAAAACCTTTTTCGAGCGTAGCTGGTTACAGAAATTTTAATTTGTTGTTTTAAAATTTATATTCATGAACAAAAAGGACTACTTACCGTTTATCTTAAGTTTCCATTTAATTTAAGAAATATTTCATAGATTTAGGCTTGCTCGTGCCAAACAATTGAATCAGTTAGAAATATAATTTTTATACTAATAATACACATTTCTGAAGAAAAACACAAATGCAATCCAAAAAGGTTACAAGATTGAACAATTGTTTAAATTACAGTGATTTTTGTTTTGGAAATGTCAATTATCCATTTCAAATCACAAGGTAATCTACAATTGTTTTAAAAATATAAATATTATTTGAAATATAATCATTTTATAATCAAAGTTTTCATTAAAGATGAAAAATACTAACAGTCCGAAATTGTTCTAGCTTTGAGGAAATTTTATTAATTTATATAAAAATCATCTAACCCTCACAGCAATAGAGAATATACCGGGATATCCCATTTTTTCCCATTTATCTCCCAGATTCTTTAAAAAAATATATGGTTTATCAGGTGAAACAAACGAATATCACTCGAAGCTGTTAAAAGATTGTAAATATTCATTGAAATTCAATAATTTTTTATACGATCTGTGAATATTCTTCAAAATTTAATTATTTTTATTCAAAATAATCGATTTCCTGCGAAAAACGTTATTATAACCTGAAACTGTTCAAAAATTGCAAGTCTTATACGAACTACAATATGATACCCCTAATTATAGAATCCCCTTTTCAAGCACTCCCCAGCTCCAAAAATCTCTCCCAAGCATAAAAACTCCCTTTCCAAATCCCCACAGCACCGACAATCCTTCAATCCTCTCTTCAGCCCTGAAAATCATTTCTAAGTATAAAATTCCCTTATCCAGCTTTCTCCAGACCCCAAAATTTACCTCGAATCTTCGAAGTTTAATTATTTTTGTTTAAAATAATTGATTCTCTGCGTAAAGTGTTTTTATAGTTTGAAACTGTTTAAAAATTGTAAGTCTCGTACGAACTACAATGACACCTCTAAGAATATAACCCCCTTTTCCAGTTCTACCCAGGATCAAAAATCACTATTAGGCACAAAACCCCCTTTTCCAGCGCTCCTCGACGTAAGAATTGCCCCTAAATATAAAATCATCTTGCCCAGCCCTTCGCAACCCCAAAAGTCACCTACCAGTGTAAAAAAATCCTTTTATAGCTCTTCCCAGCCCCCAAAATCAACGCTAAGAGTAAAAACCCCTTTTCAAGCACTTATCAGCACCAACAATCACCCTCAGTACAAAATCCCCTTTTCTAGCTTTCCACCAAAAATCACTCCTCTCCAGCTCTCCCCAGTCCCTAAAATCAGCCCTAAGTGTAAAATCCCCTGTTCCATCCCCAAAAATGCTCCTAAAAGTAATTTTTCTTGTCCCAAAAATCAACCATAAGTATCAAATGCCCCCGTCCAGCTCTCCCCAGCCCCGAAAATCACATCTAAGTTCGTAAGTGTTCTCTTGCCCAACGCTAACCACCCCTAAGTTTAGAATCTTTTTTTTCTGTTCTCCATAACCCCAAGAATCGGCCATAAGTACAAAAAAAACCTTTTCCAGCTCTCTTCACCCACAAAAATCACCCATGTACCAGGGGTGTTAGTTGAAGTTTGCCGGTTTTACTCATAGATGTCGCTAGAGATATGTATACATCTCTATGATTTGGCATCTATGTAATATTTTTCTATGAACAATAACCTTCAAAAATACACAATTCCATTCTGCCAAAATAATAGCATCATAGTTGTTTACCTCAGTGAATA
>JAAAKG020134715.1:0-13756 GCA_010014905.2 Druon quercuslanigerum | reverse complement strand
TTAATTTTTATCTTAAAATATAAAGAACTTTGTCTTTCGGAGCGAGTTGAAGTGAAAATATTTAGTAAATTTGCTGGCCTGAAAAATGAAGTTTTTTTTATTTTTTACAGAAACGGTAAAATATACAACTTTTTTGTCTAGAGAAAAAAGATGCGCCATTAAATTTTTTACAAAGTGATGTTTTAAAAAGTTAAATTTTCGAAAACTGATTTTCAAGTCATCAGGGGCCAGCTCGAGCGGCCTGAAGCGGCTAGGAAAATTTTATGCGTGGTTATAGAATCCGGAGTCTCAATTATTTTAACTTTTGTGGTCATGTCACAGCATTAGTTGCAGCAGTCTAACCAACACCGCTTTTTGTACTAAATCCAGAACACAACTGTCAGTCAGTAACCAAGCGTGATTATAGTCAAACCTTGCACGGTAGTGACACTAGAAATGAGACCGTCATGACATTACCGTCTTCATAGTCAGACAATCCATTCGTTTTGCAACAAACATTATTCCATTTAAACTAATGCAAGCATAAATTCAATATTTGAAACAAAAATTCCATTCTATAATTATTTTATGAATTGAACATTCTGAATCTGTCCAACTATCCCTATTCATTGACACTCACTTGCATTTGAAAATAGACATTCCAAAGTAAATACAAACTTTTACAAAATGCCTAACAACTTAAATGAAACTGAATTCGGCGACGATGTCAACCGTATACTTAGTGAGGCTATGATGACATCCATGGGAGAATGTTTTGCTGTACAGCAAGGAGTTGTAAATGTCCCCAGTTATGACGGAAAAAGTATGCCCATGAGAGACTTCATTCAAGACGTTATAAATGGTAAATCATCCGTGCCAGATAATTTGGAAAAGCAATACATTAAGGCAGTTATAGCTCGATTAAAAGGTGCGGCAAGAGACTCTATTCATGGGAAAAATTTTATATCCGTGAATGATTTAACAAAATATTAAAAAAAGCGTTTTGCTACTCGTAAAACCTATGCGTGGTATTTGCATGAGATTTCGACCATCAGGCTGAATCGTGAAGAAAACGTGGGTGCATTTTTTGATCGGATAACTCTTCTAAAATCAGGAGCCCAAGCGGCTCTTGAAGAAAAATATTTAAATGTCGAACCACTATCACTCCCATTAAATAAGTGTGCTCTCAAAGCCTTTAAAAGAGGCCTGTCTGGTAGCATTTCGGGATTGGTAGAAGCACGTAATCCCGGGAGTCTAGCCACAGCCTTGAAAGTTGCGCTCGAATACGAGGCTAGACAACAATTACATCCTCACTACTCAGCAAGTTATTATCATGAACCCAGGTATTATCAACTTAGCTACTCAGATTCAAGGGACCGTAATCTCAGTCCACAAGCGCGATTCACAAGAGCTCCTGATTCATACCGAAATTGGGAGCAGAAACCATATCACTCGGGCATAATGAAGTATCCTTATTCGCCGGGAAGTTGTAATTATACTGGTGAAAACAAGCCGCTATATTCAGGACAACATCAACCTCATTATTCATGGTCACGGAATCGTCATCCTAGCCCCTAGTCCGTTTTATGCCAACTTTCAATACACTCAAAAATCCGTATCCAATACGCTCTCATATACCTGAATTACGAAACGGTGTAACTGAGGACAGTCCTTATTTGTCAACTAATGACTTTCCAATACATGAGTATCCGTACACACGCAATCCCTATTTTCCAACGAATCCGTTACAAAATACAGGATATCACAATACCTACTACCAGATAAATGAGAATAATCCTTAGGCCTTAGCGAGGCGAGGAAAGAGCGTCAAACGAGCACAGAGATCTAGAAGCGTCATACAAGAATACAATTTCTGATCAAATACGAACAAATTCCGATGCAAAAATTAATTTAGAATTCCCAGCCATAGAATTTTCATCTCCTGGATTCAATAAAATCAAAGCATCTTTTCTAGCTGACAACAAGGCTGACATTAACGTTATAAAATAAGATGTCTTAAACCCAGAATTGCTAGTAAATAAAAATGAATCCATATACATATCGGAATGGGCTTAAACTAAAATTTCAACTATAGGCACAATAAAACTGCCCATAGAAAATTCCATGGTGAGTTTTCACGTTGTCGTTCTAGATTTTCCTTTGAGTACAGATGGAATTGTAGGAAGAAATTACCTCCGACGAGAAAAAGATAAAATTTCATTTGGGAAAAATTATCTAGTTACACATTTGAACCCGTCAAAACCTATTCCTTTTATCAATAAAGAAGCAAAGTTTGCGCAGGATCAGATAATGGATAATAGAGATACGCGATGAAAACGAAAATTTACTGTAGAAGACACTAATGTCTTTGAACTAGATAGTGAAACGGAATTCGATCGAAAATTAAATTAAATTATAGCCCAGGATGAAAATAAAAAAAATGAACCTAAAGCTCCGGAAGAATTACACGAAAGAACTAGTGAAGAAAATAAAATTGCAGGTTTTTCAGAGCAAACACCCCAATCAAAAACGTCCATCGGTCATTTAGACTGTAAGTTACTGTCCATAATTTCAACTCAAAATTCTAAAAGCAAACCTCCTAGATAACTCTATCACTGAAGAGTTGCCTCCGCGTATGGTAGGATGCGCAACGTATGTCGGACCACTTCTTTATGAAAAGGAACGAAGGGAGAATCTAAGGATAGGGTTGTTAAAACCACCCAAAACGCGATCCAAATATATAAATATAACTGAACATCTGAAAACATCCTTACCGATCATATTATTATAAATCTCTTAGTACAGAAGGAGAAACACAAACGCTCACCTAAGAAACCAATTATTAGTAACAATGTATCACTCTCTATACATATACTTATTACCTTGATTAGAGATCTTTTGGAATAGACAGTTGTCTTTCAATAAAAAATTTTTTTTTTAGAAATTGAGTTGATGATTTTGACCCAATTTCTTTAATTACACCTTTCAAATATAGGCAAAGAAGCAGTTCAAAATTTTATTCATTTTTATTTTTAATATTGAAAACATGTGTTCAATTAAAAATTAAGCTAGAAAGATCACTTTCAAAAAATTGACTGATTCAAAACCGCAAAAAATGCAAGGAAATTAAGTTCATTGAATTAAATAAATTTATTAATATGACCCTTCAAAGACAAGAAAATTAATTTCTTGAATGTTGAAAAAAATCATTTTAATGCATTTAAGGAGTTTGATTCTTTGAATTAATAAAAGACATCTGTCTGAATTAAATGCGGATTGCTATTTTGCAAAAATAGTTTCCTAATACCGAACAATGTGACTGAAGCGAAAACTGTTGAAAATGTAATTAAATTCAAAAATACCAAAGTCCAGAAAAATTGATATCTCAAGAACAGAAGTTCGCTAGAAGTAATTTGTCGAAAAAATTCCATATGCAAATGAATTCATATAGACTTGCGTTAAATATAATACTGATTTTCTAACAGTGAACGCATGGATCTGATCCGTATTGTTTAGTATCTAGAATAAAAATTAATTATGGGAATTTTTATGTTCAACACGAAACTATGCAACAAAAACTCCATCTAAATTTGGTGCTGACCCGTGTAGAAATTGCCATATATTTTCCCGATTACCTAGCGGGCCCCGGTCGGTATAACCTGTTCAGGCTCCGATATGGCCAATTCTACGAGCCCAGATCCGAACCCGATCGGGGTATGTATTGCACCGCCATCTAGTCTCACTTTGGCGAAATTATCTTATATGTGTACTTATGAATGTGTTTTGTGCTGTCATCGGTGTTATTATTTGTCATTTTTATTATTTATAAATTATAACAATGCCGAAAGCCTTAAGTACACGACGTGTCCGGAAGCACCGTGCTTTACCCAACTTACTACCATACGTTTGCGCTGCAAACGAGTGTAAGTAAATCATATTTACTATCTATGGTATACTAGAACCTAGCCTCAAAATTGAAATGATTAATATTAGCATTTTAACTTACAAAAATGTTTATTAGATCGAAATTAATGAATCTTGATAAAAATAAAAATTAATTAATTGCATATTCTCTCAATGAAAAATATTCTTTATACATTTTGATAAGTTGAAATGCCGTTATTCATCTAAATGCAATATTGCTCCAATATTTCTTAAGGGAAGAGATAGAATTATTAGAATGTAAGATGAATCCAATCCAATCCATACAGATTTATTATTATTATTAATTTTAATCTGAACGAAGGAACTCCAATGAGAGTATTTTGTATTCCACTTTTGCATCATGAGTGAAGTAATGAAGTGGAATTTAATATATGGAATATATGTAAAGAATTTGTTAAGTGTAATATATTTTTGTACATATGATTTAAAATAAATACAACATTTTTCTAATTTTTGCGTAAAAATTTATCACAAAAAAATTACCTTCCTTAATTTTTTGAACTCATCCTACAGCACTTACTGTATTCAATGAAACAAACCCTGTATTTTTATTTCACTTCTTACTTAAGGGCAGGTGATACTAGGAAATTTCACAACTTATAGATTTTCAATTTAGACAACTTAATTTCCAAGATAATGAAGATTTAGTTATTAAACTTTGGGAAATGATAAAGAATATGCGAACTGTTGTCTTTCTTCTCTTTTTTTAAAGAATAAATGCCAAAATTGTAGGTATTTTTTTCATAAAAAGTACTCAAAGTAAATATTTTTCAGATCTACAGCCATACTTGAATTTGAAAAAGAAAGTATTCTAATGTTTCACAAGTAAAAATTTTCAACCACTTTAACAATAATGCAAAAATTCCTTATTAAATTTTTTATGAATAGGGAATAATATAAACTCTTTATATTGATCTACATTTGAATTTGCCGCACTTATATGTCCATATCGATTTCATGTCAATGGTGCCAACGTCAAAAAAAGTATTCACTCTTCCTTGTGATGCAATATATGTAAAACTGATTTAAAAAAATTCACGCAGAGTAAGAAATTAAGAAAAATAGTATTATTTGAATGTCATTTAGAAACATTCTGATTGGATATCAAGTATTAGAGTCCTAACAATATTACTTCTTGAACGTATTCACTTCCCCTACGCAGCTCTTCTGCTTTTAGAGGTTACCAACATTGTAATTGACTCTGAAGTCGAAACTGTTAGTATTTACATTTATCTTTGGAATACGGATAGTGCCTGCAGTTTATTTATGGTATTAAATGTTGTGCTTATTATTTGAAAACTTTCATTAAGTGTATTCCTTTAGCGTGTGTATTATAAGGTACGTAAGCAACTTTTCTACAAACATAACCTCAATTTCCACATGCATCTGCTAATCATATTTAATCGCTTTTTCTAGTAACAATTCCTACTGGTTTTTTCTATAATAAATTATTTTATTTCTCTCTGTATAATTTTTCTGATATTTTATAACTGAAAAAAAACTATTGAAAATTATTGAAAATTACACAATATATATGTGGATCCAACTCAAGTCTGCACCGACGTATTGGAAAATATTCCCATTATCTAATGTTTTGATAAAATGTTATTTATAATGACGTAATTTATAACTAAATGTTAAACTTCATTAACAGGAATCAATATATTGAAATGGCAGATCTAGTTTTGACTGCAAAACCCTTTCAGTTAGTCAATTTTATTCGACTGGGTCGACCTTCGGTAACACGCTGTGTAGATGTCACATTACAGAATACACCATTAAAATCGTTGGTCACGCAGGTTAGTTCTCAACAATTTTGCCAGCATTTTTCCTCCTTGAGAATAATTATTTAAAATTTAAATTAGTAATTAAATGTTTTTTATTCCAAAATCTTTATTCTTTATGCTGAGTTATTAACACTGATTATAAAATCCCTTAGAATAGAAGCGTATCTAACTCCCATTGATTGTGATATCTTATCTCTCTAATATATGTATTATTTTTTTTCTAATTTTGTGCCCAAGAAGTTAGGGTTGAAATATAAGCGCTTAAATGTATTAAAAATGCAAGAATGCAAAGCTTAATAAAAGAAATTGATTCTTCTAGTGCTGATCGGAAGGAAATATGAAAAGATCCAAAACTGTCTGAAACTGACTTCACCACTTATCAGAAATTAGTACTGGATCCACTGACTTTTGAAGTTAATTTTTCCATTGTCTTCAGACATACGGGGTGGACCATTTTAATATATCGTGGGAAGTATCTCATAAAACACGTGCGATACAGAAAAATGTTTGAGACAAAAGTTATAAGAGAGAAAGGGAAACATGCACTGCTACAAATTACCTTGACCTTGGAAGCAATTTTGAAGGTTATTTGAAGGTCAAAGTGATTCTTTCTAAGGGAAGCCCCTAATTTTGACCCAGGATTTGAAAAGAGCAGGCAATCTTATTATAAGATGCTGTATTGGTCAAGATTGTTTCAAATTCAGAGGAAGGTCAAACAGGCGAAACTGACATAGCGAGCAATATCTCAGAATATACGTCAGAAACCGGAAAATGTATCAGACAAATGTTGTAGGAGACAATAGGGATTATGTATTGGTACAAAGACCTTGACGGTGAGTTTCAAGGTCGCTTAAAGGCCAAAGTGAATTTTTTTTTATGAAAACAAAATGTTGCATTCACCAAGGTCATCATGGGCACTTGAAAATCAAATATGAAAAAATAACCTAAATTCTATGGATTAAAGATGCGAAGCTTCTACAGCGTGTTATGTAGGTCGATTAAACTTTCACAGATTAGTTAACAGTGTCATCGAAAAAATATGCACCAATCAGATAGCCATTCACAATTCTGCACCAAACAATGAGGCTCCAACGATGTTGGTGATCATCGGTTCTGTACTAGTGTGGATTAGTACCTGACCTATAATGATGTGAAGCCCATAGACAAAATTCAAGGCGTTCCATGAAATTTCGATCCGTAAGTCTTGGCTTAATCTTATGCGATAAGCATGATAACTCAGAGCCTTTAGGATCCTGAGAACCGTTGAATCATGAGGCGGCCTTGACGAATGTATATACGTAAAATTTTTCGTCGTTTCCAACTCCGGGTTGGAGTTACATTACAAAAAAGTTACATTACAAAAGTTACATTCCATTACAAAAAATTAACTTTGACCTCCAACCTACCTTTAAAATTACCTTTAAGGTTAAGATCTTTGGTACCAATACATGCATCCTATTGTCTCTTACAACTTTTTTCTCAACAATTTTTCGGTATCTAACCTATATTCTGAGATATTGCTCGCTATTTCATTTTCGCCTATTTGACCTACACCTGACCTTGAAACAACCTTGACCAATACAACATCTTCAAATTAGAATTTTCCGCTCTTTTAAAATCCGGGGTCAAAATTAGGGGTTTCCATTTTAAAAAAATCAGTTTGACCTTCAAATCACCTTCAAAACTGCTTCTAAGGTCAAGGTCATTGTTATTCATGTCCCCTATCATTTATTGAACTACGTTTTATCGCATTATGTTATTATATAAGGTTTCGTCATTTCTTTTAGATATGAAAATAGACACTGATATGGAGATTGGATCCCTCGGGAATAAGAGGAAAAAAATCCGGTCACAAACGTAAATATTTCTTTCGACAAACTGAATAATTTTTTCCCCCTATCAAATTCAATTTTATAAATACTTCAGTAAAATGAACTTTCTTACTTCAATAGTTTTTCAGCAAATCCATCTTTACAAAAATATTCCGATAGTGAAAGAGACGAAGGTATATAACGATATTTTTATATTGTATATGTATTTTGTAATAAATAATATTGTTTCTAATAGATCTACTTTTTACAGACAAACTAGAGGATGAAAGAAATTTCTCTGTGAGTCAGAATCCTAGATTTCTATATGAAAGGTTTAAAAAACTAAAATTAAAAAAAATGAAAACCTGATCGGGGCCAGCTCTGGTACCGATCGGGCGGCCATATCTGGCCGGAGGCGGACCGTGTGTTTCATCAGCTATCGTGCCCAGATCAAGTATCCCGATTAGGGTCCAATTTGGCCGTATCTGGGCCCGACCTGCGCCACATAAAAATTTCTACACGGGGACAAGCAAAAAAAACTACAATTTTAATTAAAATATTATAATAACTGAAAGTCGAGATAATCACTTTAGCCTTTATATTATCATTTTTAATAACTTTCAATACACAATAGCACACAATAGCCTAAACAAATTTAAAAGTCTGATAATGAACTATATAGAACATCCGACAAATTATACAGCAACAATATAAGCGTTTATTTAGACTCTGAAATGTGCCAAATGATGTATGTGATCAGACAAGATTGATGAATTTTTCCTATTTTTCCTAATCCATTAATTCAATCAGTTGCAAATCAGAAACCTCTTGGTCAGCTGTCTACACTACCAAAGTTGCACCCTTGCCTCGATGGACAACAACAAAAACAACACTCTCTACGTTTTCATCAAGGAGAACGAACAAAGTGAGGAGGGAGGACGGAAAAAAAAATTAAAAAAATATTTCTAGTCGAAATACTCCTTTCTGAATATTTTCTTTGCATCTCCGGTCAAAGTGCAGGAACAGATATATGCAGAGAGGGCATGAAATCGAAATAACATGATGCTGCGTCATCCTACTCATTAGACTCCTTAAGGCTGTTTCCACGAGAAAAAAAGAATCTCCAATTCAATGTAGAGGGTGGTTGTACATTGATCTTCGTATGATGAATGTACGGGAAGTACAAAATGGAAACTACTTCATTGTACATTATGGATGCCTCTTATATCCAATTCAATCGTATCCTGATAAGACTTCACCGTCGAGGGAACGCCTTTAATACAAGACCACTCAGAAGCTACATTTAAATTGCAATGTAAGAAGACCTGCAGACTTAAAATTTCTGCGAATCAACTGACTTCTCTCCCCCGATATCCTACCACTTTTAAGTTCTACCCTTAAAAATTATCATCAATGACGAATTCTATGATATGGATAAAGATTATATCGGCATTTGAGAATCTTCAAAAGAAAGTTTCTGTTGGTAATCAGACACGTAACAAGTTATAAAATTGCTATTGGATAATCAATGTAATAAATTCTCGAAAACCAAAAACATAGAGTTTAACCAACATATTTTTGTAAGTCATAAGAAAACATAAGTGAGTAATTTTACCCTAACAATTTAATGTGATGGATTGAGAGAATTTATTAGATGGGCTACGAAAAGAAATAACTATTCTATGATAATTTGGAAAAAAGTGACATCAGGATTGCTATAATTGATACCAAAAACCTAACTAAAACATTAATATAATTTTCTATTTGTGCTAGATATAAGCGACTGCAGTGAGTGAAATACTATCGCAATTATCAGGTCCCACCTACAGTGACCAGAGAACACCAGTAGCGAGACACCCGTCTGCTGACAAAATGGTGAGAAGAGGAGGAGGAGAAGAGAAAAGCCACAGTGCATGTGTGACGTCATCAGACAATGGTCGCTCGCCTGACTAACACTATCCGCTCGAGATAAGAAACCGAGATTAAGATACATAATATGTACAGCAACGCCCATAATCATGATGGCCGCCGACTCCAGACCAAGCAGAAACATGATAAGCAATATACGTCCGCCTGCAGTAAATAAGAAGGGACACCCATGAATAGCACCGTACACACACAAGGCTGTGAACAAACGTATCTCAAAGAATCTACGCAGCTATTGGGCAGCTGTTTAGGGCCCTGCATCCCACTATTAATCGTGAATCGTGCTTGTGCATTGAGTTCACTGAACTAACATCCGGTAGGGTTTCGTCGCTTCCCTACAACAACAACGGAGATACAATCGACAACGCAACTCTCTCTCTCTCTCTCTCTCTCTCGTCTTGTTCTTAAAGAGAAAAGTATACTTAAGTTAATATTTGTAACTATTTATCCATTCTGTGATTTTATAATAAATGTATTGTTCAACCGATCACCCTTCTTATTTTTGAACACTGTATATTAACACAGCTCCCATACAGCTGACAAGTGACAGCGTACCCACAAACAAAATAAATTGTCAGGCCTTACCACCCTAACATAATCAGCACCCTGGTCGCTCTCTTACCAAATTTCCATACTACCCTCGCCTATTTGCTCGGGACGTGACATCCAGCTCTGTCTGGAATTTGGTCGCAAATTAACTTGCTTGATTTTTTTGCATCTAAGACCGAAAACGCTGTTCTATCCGGCGCTATCCGTCTCTTAAGCGGATATCCAAACAAGAAAATTAAATTATTCTCGCGGCGGAATCTTATCCGGCTCTTTCTGGAATTTGTGCGGAGAATAATTTGGGTGATAGTTTTTGCATCGGACCGAAAACGCTGTTCTATCCGACTTTATCCGGCTTTTAAGCAGGCACGCTTACAAGAAAATTAAATTTTATGAGGCTGAGTCTTATCCGGCTCTATCCGGAATTTGGTTGAAAATGAAGACGAGTGATTGCATCTAAGACCGAAAACGCTGTTCTGTCCGCCCCTACCCGTTTTTTAAGCGGAAATTGTTCTGAAAATAAACAGGGTGATCGATGCATCGCAAAGGCCGAAAACGATCTTCTTTCCGATGCTATACGGCTCTTAAATTCATATAAATACAAACATATAATCGAAAAAAATTTGTTTGCGCGAGGTTCTAAGAGCAATGAAAACTTTCTTTGGGAATCAAAATCACGCCCCTAAAGTTTCATAAAAAATTCCTTCTAAAAATCTCAAAAAGCGAAGCTCTTTTTCAAATTTGAACAGCAAACTTTTTTTCGAGAGAGATGTTAATCATCAATCAAAATCGAAAAGAGTCGACTTTTTCGCAATATGTTGCAACAATAATATATGAGGAATGTGGAAATTGAAATCATTTTTATTGACTCTGATTTACAAGAAAATATTTATAAGTAATATATTGCTATTTATTCTAAATTAAAATAAATTTCTGTTTTGTTCATAATTCTTTACAACAAACAATAATTGTAAAGTGCATAAAGAAATAAAAAATTACTTTAAATTTATATTTGTGATGAAAAATGTATTTCTTCCTTTAAATTTAAAATCGATTATTTATTTTTAAAGCAGTAAAATCAAATAATAATTTAACTTTTACTTTATAAGTCTGCTTTGTGACCGAAGAATGGTATATAAAAATTAATTGTTTCTTGCAAAGGTTGACACGCATATTTCATCATTTTAAATAAGCGCGCCGAATGTAACCATTCCGATTATCGACGCGACGTATGCAAGTTCATATGGCAGACAGTTTTCACATGTTCTATTTCAATTATCAAGAAACAGAGTTTAAAAATGTGTGCAAATGTACCATTTTTTAAAGTTAATCTGGATGCCAAAGATTTGCCACGTGCAGAAAAATGATAGCAGAATTAACTGTAGAAGGACACAGTTGTACCCAATTAAAAATATGACTTCAAGTGTCGGAACGAATCGACAAAGGAAAAAAAGAATTAATTATTTGAAAGGTGAGGTTACATCATGCCTTTACCAATTTAACGGATTTCTTGCATTGATCACAGTTTCCCACCTATAATACGGTGCTTCTGTGATCAATTTCTTTTTTTATAAAATTTAGACCTAGATTTGCGATTTCAAGCCAAAATATATTGCATTTTTAACAAAATAATTGGATTTAGAATAAAACAGAGAAGATTTCCAAAAAATAGTTTAAGATTTAAACAAATAGTAAAATTTGTAAGTCAAAAAGATTAACTTCTTGGAAGACGGCTAAATTAAATGAAAGGTTCTTTTCAAACAAGAAAGATAAATTTTCAACCAAGAAGGAGGATTTTTCAATGTGAATTTTTGACGACATAGTTAAATTGTTGACCAAAAATGACAACTTTAACAAAATAGTTAAATTTTCCAAAAATGATTAGATTTTTAACAAAATAGTTAAATTTATAATCAAATAGTTGAATTCTTAGCATAAAAAGATGCATTTTTAATCGAAATTTAAAAAAAATATATTAAAATTCAAATATTTCAATTTTTATGAAAAACAGACACACTTTTTAGAAGGAATTTAATTTTTCATCAGAAAAGTTAAATTTCAATCAACAAATATGACGTTTATACCACGATCTATGAATCTTAAACAAAAAAGTAATGTTTTTTAGGACAAAGGTCTAATGTTTTTGAAAACAGTGAACTTTAAATTCAGAAAAGATAAATTTTTAACAAAAAACATCATTTTCAATCCAGAAAGATGAATTTTTAACAAGATAGTTGAATTCTCATCAAGAAAATTAAACTTTCAACAAACATGAACAATTTTCTACCCAACAAGATGGCTTTTTAACAAAATATTTAAATTGTCTACCAAACAGTTGAATTTTCAAACAAAAAGTTAAATTTTCAACACACAAGATTCATTTGGAATCCAAAAAGACGACTATTTCGTACCCAAAAATGTAACTACTTTTTGCCCGAAAACGCAATTATGTTATACCAAAAAAGACGAACTTTCAATAAAAGACATCAATTTTCTACCAAGTAGTTTAATTTTCAACTTATCAAATATACAGGTTAATGTTTCTAGCAAACCTAAAATCATTGCATTTACAGATAAAAACTCTAATAATAAAATAACTGCACAAAAAAACGAATTTTCAACAGAATTGTTACATTTTCAAGCTAAAAGATAAATTCTCAACAACAAAAAATACTTTTATATCCAAAAAGACGACTTCGCAACAAAATACAATAATAATCTACCAAATGGTTTGATTTCAACTTATACATTATACATTATAAAGTTTAAAGCAAAAAGCTGAGTTTTCTACCAAAATGTTGAATTTTTATGCAAAAAAGATGAATTTTGTGGAAAACAGTATAATTTTTTACATAGAAGATCATTTAAAAACAAATAGTTTAGTTTTTAACTGTAATTATGAGTCCCCGATAAAAAAATCTTTTTTACAGAGTATTTCAAACTTTGAGTCGAATAATCGACCAAGAAGGAAAAGATTACATTTTCAAACAAGAAGATTACATTTTTACCAAGATAGACAAATTTTTAACAAAATATTATAATTTTCTGCCATGCAGTTGTAACGGATGACGCTATCATCCTCCCCACTCGATCTCCTAGCTATAAAAGGGAGCTTCCATCTACGCCCTTCAGTCATAATTCTGTAACCTCTTGCTGAAATAAAGATTGTCGTACCGAGCAAAATCGGTGCGACTTATTTTTAAAAAACCATTTACGTTTATTTCGGCATAACATTTTGGCGATCCTGCCAGGATTGCTTCAAACGATTAGGGAATCAAAAGGAAGCAATCTTGATTAGCGGACCAACAGTTTGTATGGAAACAAAACCAATTCTACGGAATTGAAAAGAATAAAGACTCCAAAGGATCCACGGACTTTTGTTAACAGAAAAGTAACAAATAATTGTTAAAATTAGCGATTGAATTGAGTAGACCCTATCCTACGTAAAACAATCATTTCGAGAAATTCATCAGAAAATTCAACTACAGTAAAAGCAGCCGACACGTCAGCCAAGCCGATCAGCGTTCCAGTTAGCCGTCCCCGCAGCTCTACGGACTTCGACACGACTATTGTACGAACAAAATCACTGTAACTTTTTTTAGAAAATATTGTTAGGTACAAATCGTAAAGCGAATCTCAAGTAGGTGTAAAGCCTCTCAGTCGTCTGAGGAAGGGGACAAACGAGAAACGATTATAAGTTTACCGTTTGGTGAGGTAGAATTCTTGAGATTCGGGTGTGGCATACTCCGCGTGCTCGCGAGC
>JAAAKG020134714.1:0-13757 GCA_010014905.2 Druon quercuslanigerum | reverse complement strand
AATGGAGATCATAGAGTTCATATGAGAGAAAGGATAAAAAAAGCAGCAGGGGTAATGAAACAGATATGGGGAATAGGTAAAAAAAGGTAAAAAAGAAAATTAGAGAAGGAGAATGTGGTTATTTGTTACGCTGGTAATGCCGGTATTAAGTTATGGGGCAAAGATATGGGGATGGAAAGAAAAGCAAGATATTGAGAGGTTACAAGAAAGATACATATATAAGGTGGACTATTGTCCTGAATTTTTTTTCTTGTTTGAGAATTCATTTTTAGACTGAAAATTAAATGATTCCATTTTTCGTACAAAACTGATATTTTTTACTTAAAAATTTAAATATTTCGTTGAGAATTCATGCATTCAAATAATTTTTTAATGCAAATTTAATAATTTCATTACAGTTACAAACTACCTTTTTTAAATTGAAATATCAATTATTTTACATTTATGTTGAGAATTAATTTTTAAACTAAAATTTGAGCTATTAATTTTTTGTTTGGAAACTATATTTTTAAGAGAATCCAATTATTTAATAAAAAAATAATTTTTTTGTTGAAAATTCAATTATGCTGGTAGAAAATTGAACTAATTGGTTTGAAGTCTTGTGAAGTTTAAAGACTTTTGCCAAAAATGAATTTGTGTTCTAAGATTCATTATTTTAGTTGAAAATTAATTCCTTTGGTTGAAAGTTTAAATATTTTGTAGAAAATTCTTTTTTTCTATGTTCAACAATTATCTTTTTTGGTGGAAAATTTATCTAATTAATTTAAAGTTGAACCATTTTGTAAAAAATTAATGGTTTTGATATTTTTTTAATTGATAATTGTTAAAAATTTATCCTTTTCTTTGAAAATTCAAATATTTTTGGTTGAAAATTCAACTATTTATTTTAAAAAATTAAATTTTTTGTCAAAATCCACCTCTTTAGCTTGAAAGTTAAAACTATTTATTTTTAAATTAAACTTTTTCGCTAAATATTCATATTTCATAGTTGCAAATTGAACCATCGTACTGAATTTTTTTTTTTTGGTTGAGAACTCATTTTTAAAATGAAAATTAAATGATTCAATTTTTCGCACTAAACTGATCTTTTTTATTTAAAAATGTAACTATTTCGCTGAGAATTCATGCAATCAATTAAATAGTTAATTTTTTATTAAAAATTTAATAACTCCATTATGGTTGCAAACTGTCTTTTTAGTTGAAATACTAATTATTTGACATTTTTTTTAGAATGAATTTTTAAACTAACATTTTTTCTATTAAATTTTTATTTAGAAATTTCATTTTTTTTAATTAAACTCTACTGGTCGAGGATTTTTCTAGTACGTTGAAAATTTATTTTTTTCGGATTGCAAAATAATTTTTTTGATAATTATTATTAAAAATTTGTCCTTTTGTTTAAAAAATCAACTATTTTTGGTTGAAAATTCAACTATTTATATTTAAAAATTTACTTTTTTGTAAACATACATCTCTTTTGCTTAAAAGTTAAATTAATTATTAATAAATTAAACTTTGTAGTTAAAATATTCATTTTTCTTAGTTGCGAATTGAACTGTTGTCCTGAATTTTTTTTTCTTGGTTGAGAATTCATTTTTAGACTGAAAATTAAATGATACAATTTTTCGCACAAAACTGATCTTTTTTAGTTAAAAATGTAACTATTTCGTTGAGAATTCATTCAATCAATTAATCAATTACTTTTTTTATTGAAAATTTAATAATTCCATTATGGTTAAAAACTGCTTTTTTAGTTGAAATATTAACTATTTTACATTTTTTGTAGAGAATTAATTTTTAAACTAAAATTTTAGTTATTAAATTTTTGTTTAGAAACTATATATTTTAAGAAAATTCAATTATTTGATAAAAAAATCATTTCTTGGTTGAAAATTCAATTATGTTTGTAAAAAATTGAAATACATGGTTTGAAGTTAAAGACTTTTTGCAAAAATTAATTATTGTTGTTTAGGATTCCAAATTTCATATGAAAATTAATCCCTTTGGTAGAAAGTCGATCAATTTTGTGGAAAATTCTTTTTTCTCTATGGTCAACAATTAATCTTTTTTGGTTGAAAATTTATCTACTTAATTAAAATTTGAACCATTTTTGAGAAAAATTAATGTTTTTGATTAAAAATAAAACTATTTTGCTGAAAATTCGTTTTTTTTTTTGTAAAAGCTTGAAATTAACTTTTTTATCTGAAAATTTAACTATTCCAGCTTTTATAAAAAATAATAGTTTTTATCCTCTTTTTGGTTTAAAAAAGAATCTTTCTATTTAAAATTACAATCTTCTGGTCGAGGATTCTCCTATTTCATTGAAAATTTGTCCTTTTTGGGTTGCAATATAATTTTTTTAATTGATAGCTGTTAAAAATTTGCCCTTTTGTTTGAAAATTCAACTATTAATTAAAAAAATTTATTTTTTGTTAAAACCCATCTCGTTTGCTTGAAAGTTAAAACTATTTTTTTGTAATTTAAACTTTTTAGTAAAATATTCATCTTTCTTAGTTGCAAATTCAACACTTGTCCTGAAATTTTTTTTCCTGATCGAGAATTTATTTTTAGACTGCAAATTAAATTATTCCATTCGTACAATTAATTTTTTATTGAAAATTAAAAAATTCCATTATGGTTACAAACTGCTTTTTTTAGATACTAAATTTTTGTTTGGAAACTATATTTTTCAAGAGAATTCAATTATTGGGTAAAAATTAATCCCTTTGGTAGAAAGTTGATCAATTTTGTGGAAAATTCTTTTTTTTCTATTTTTAACAATTAGTCTTTTTTGGTTGAAAATTATTTATCTACTCAATTAAATGTCTAACCATTTTGTGAAAATTAATGTTTTTGATTGAAAGCATAACTATTTTGCTGAAAATTCGTTTTTTTACATTTTTAAATTAAATTTATTAATTAAAAATTTAACTATTCCAGCTTTTGTAGAAATTTTAAATTTTTTATCAGAAAATTTGCATTTCTGTTTCTAAATTCATCTACTTGGTCGAAACTACCTCTTTTTTGGTTTAAAAATGAAACTCTCTATTTAAAATTAAACATTGATAATTGTTAAAAACTTACCCTTTTGTTTGATAATTCAAATATTTTTGGTTGAAAATTCAACTATTTATTTAAAAAATTTACTTTTTGGTAAAAATTCAAAAAAAATTGGTAAAAAAATGATTTAATTTTTCGCACGAAACTGATCTTTTTTATTTAAAAATGTAGCTATATCGTTGAGAATTCATGCAATCAATTAAACAATTAATTTTTTATTGAAAATTTAATAATTCCATTATGGTTGCAAATTGCTGTTTTTTTAGTAGAAATATTAACTATTTTACATGTTTTGTTGAGAATTAATTTTTAAACTAAAATTTTAGCTATTAAACTTTTGTTTAGAAACTTCATTTTTTTTTAAATTAAACTTTTCTGGTCGAGGATTTTCCTATTTCGTTGAAAATCTGTTCTTTTTGGGATGCAAATTAATTTTTAAAAATTGATAATTGTTAAAAATTTGTCCTTTTGTTTAAAAATTCAAATACTTTTGGTTGAAAATTCAAATATTAATTTTAAAAATTTACTTTTTTGTAAAAATCCATCTCTTTTGCTTACAAGTTAAAACTAGTTATTTGTAAATTAAACTTTTTAGTTAAAATATTCATCTTTCTTAGTTGCAAATTGAACTATTGTCCTGAAATTTTTTTCCTTGCTTGAAAATTCATTTTTAGACTGAAAATTAAATTATTCCATTTTTCGATAAAAACTAATCCTTTTTATTTAATATGTACCTATATCGTTGAGAATTCATGCAATCAACTGGAAATTTAATAATTCCATTATGGTTGCAAATTGTTGTTTTTTTAGTTGAAATATCAACTATTTTACATTTTTTGTTGAGAATTAATTTTTAAATTAAAATTTTTTTATAAACTAAAACTTTTTTTAAACTAAAATTCTTTTTTTTAACAATTAGTCTTTTTTGGTTAAAAATTACTTATCTACTTAATTAAAAGTTTAACCATTTTGTGAAAAATTAATGTTTTTGATTGAAAATTGAACTATTTTTCTTAAAATTCATTTTTTAAGTTTAAAATTAACTTTTTTATCTGAAAATTTAACTAATTCAGCTTTTATAAAAAATTCGTATTCTTTAGCAGAAAATTTGTCTTTTTGTTTCTAACTTTATCTATTTGGTCAACGCCACCTCTTTTTGGGTTAAAAATGAAATTCTCTATTTAAAATTAAACTCTTCTGGTCGAGAATTTTCAAAATTATGTTGCACATTAATTTTTTAAATTGATAATTGTTAAAAATTTCTCCTTTTGCTTGAAAATCCAAATATTTTTGGTTGACAATTCAAATATTTATTTACAAAATTTACTTTTTGGTAAAAATCAATCTATTTTGCTTGAAAATTAAAACTATTCATTTATAAATTAAACTTTTTAGTTAAATATTCAACTTTCTTAGTTGCAAATTGACCTATCGTCCTGAAATTTTTTTTTGATTGAGAATTAATTTTCAAACTGAAAATTAAATGATTCAATTTTTCCGACAAAACTGATCTTTTTTATTTAAAAAAGTACTTATTTCGTTAAGAATTCATACAATCAATTAATCAATTAATTTTTAATTGAAAATTTAATAATTCCTTTTCGTTTAACTGCTTTTTTTAGTTGAAATATCAACTATTTTACATTTCTTGTTAAGAATTAATTTTTAAACTAAAATTTTAGCTATTAAATTTTTCTTTAGAAACTAAATTGTTAAAGATAATTCAATTATTTGGTAAACAATTCATTTCATTGGTTGAAAATTAATCCCTTTGGTAGAAAGTTGATCAATTTTGTGGAAAATTCTTTTTTTTCTATGTTTAAAAATTAGTCTTTTTATGTCGAAAATTATTTATCTACTTAATTAAAAGTTGAACCATTTTGTAAAAATTAATGTTTTTGATTGAAACCTTTTTTTTTTAAATAACCATTTTTATTGAAATTCATATTTTTTGTTGAGATTTCTTTTTTTTTACATCCACCTTTGTAGTTTGAAAATTGAAATATTTATTTAAAAAATTTACTTTTTTGTAAAAATGTTGTTCTGAAATTTTTTTTCTTGGTTGAGAATTCATTTTTAGACTGAAAACTAAGTTATTCCAATTTTACGTATAAAACTGATTTTTTTATTTAAAAATATAACTAATTCGTTGAGAATTCATGCAATCAATTGATCAATCAATTTTTTTAAAGTTAAAATCTAATAATTCCATTATGGTTGCAAACTGGTTTTTTTTAGTTGAAATATCAACTATTTTACATGTTTTGTTAAAAATTAATTTTTAAAATAAAATTTTTTTTATTAAGTTTTTGTTTAGAAACTTCATTTTAAAAAAAAATCGAGGATTTTCCTATTTCGTTGAAAATTTGTTCTTTTCGGGTTGAAAATTAATTTTTTTTAATTGACAATTGTTAAAAATTTATCCTTTTGTTTGAAAATTCAAATATTTTTGGTTGAAAATTCTTCAAATATTTTTGGTTGAAAATTCAACTATTTATATTTAAAAAATTTACTTTTTTGTCAAAATCCATCTCTTTTGCTTGAAAGTTAAAACTATTTATTTTTAAATTAAACTTTTTAGCTAAATATTTATATTTTATAGTTTCAAATTGAACTATCGTAATGAAATTTTTTTCTGGGTTGAGAATTTATTTTTAAAATGAAAATTAAATTATTAAATTTTTCGCACAAAACTGATCTTTTTTATTTAAAAATGTAACTATTTCGCTGAGAATTCATGCAATTAATTAATCAATTAATTTTTTATTGAAAATTTAATAATTCTATTATGGTTGCAAATTGATTTTTTTAAGTTAAAATACTAACTATTTAAAATTTGTTTTGAGAATTAGTTTTTAAACTAAATTTTTTTCTATAAAATTTTTGTTTAGAAACTTCACTTTTTTAAAAAATAAACTCTTCTGGTCGAGGATTTTCCTATTTTGTTTAAAATTTGTTCTTTTTGAGTTGCAAATTAATTTTTTAAATTAATAATCGTTAAAAATTGGTCCTTTTGTTTGAAAATCCAAATTTTTTGTTGTTGAAAATTCAACTATTTATATTTAAAAAATTTACTTTTTTGTCAAAATCCATCTTTTTTGCTTGAAAGTTAAAAACTATTTATTTGTAAATTAAACTTTTTCGTTAAATATTCATCTTTCATATTTGCAAATTAAACTATTGTAATGAAATTTTTTTTTCGGTTGAGAATTCATTTTTAAAATGAAAATTAAATGATTCAATTTTTCGCACAAAACTGATCTTTTTTATTTAAAAATGTAACTATTTCGCTGATAATTCATGCAATAAATTAAGAAATAAATTTTTATTAAAAATTTAATAATTCCATTATGGTTGCAAACTGTTTTTTTTTTAGTTGAAATATGAACTATTTTACATTTTTTGTTGAGAATTAATTTTTAAACTAAAATTTGTTCTATTAAATTTTTGTTTAGAAACTTCACTTTTTTAAAAAATAAACTCTTCTGGTCGAGGGTTTTCCAATTTCGTTGAAAATTTGTTCTTATCGGGTTGCAAATCAATTTTTTAAATTGATAATTATTTAAAATTTGTCCTTTTGTTTTTTTGAAAGTTAAAACAATTTATCTTTCTTCGTTGCAAATTGAACTATTGTCCTGAAATTTTTTTCTTGGTTGAAAATTCATTTTTAGACTGAAAATTAAATTATTCCATTTTTCGATAAAAACTGATAGAAAATAAAACTTGTTGGTTGAAAATGCATCTTTTTGTGTTGAAAATCCAATATTTTCTTTTAAATTTAAATTAATTTAAAGATTAAATTACTGAATTAATAAAAAATAAAAAATTTGTCAACAAAAAAACTTACAGTCTTCAGCAGCCTATAGCGGTACCAGCGAGGGAGTCTTTCATGGTCCAGCAAAACGAATCGTAAGAAACTCACAATAGGCACCAAAGTTGCAACAAGGGTCCAAATAAAAAAAGGCAATCTTTCATACCAGTATAATAGGCCCGACGTGAAAATTGAGATTATCATACACCCAAAGAAGGGCAGAGTCTGAAATATTTTAAAAATTATTAATTTTCATAAGGATTCTTTTTTTAAAAAACCACTCAAAATTTAAAAACCTACCACTATTGCCGATTTTATTTTCCCTGGTGTAGTATGCAAATGTCCTAAATTGTATTTGAAGTGAAAAGGATGCGGTTTCGAGTATTGCGCGAGTAAAATGCCTCCCTGCATGTTTACTTCTTCGCTTTGTGACATTTTCAGTAACCTGATTCTGAAAATATAGAATATCGAAATTTTAAATATTTTACATTTTTGAGAGAATACAATTTCAATTAAACACTAAAATCATTGATCTTCGAATCTTATTAAAAAAATTTTTAATTTAGTTTGCATCTTAAAATTTTTCAGTTACGATTAATAGAATACTAAATGTTCTCAATTGTAAATTGTTTATAATTAAAAATTTTGGAAGTTTTAATGTCACGTTGCAGAATTTCAAGAGTTCAATTTCTCAAATGTGATAATTAAAAATTACTCATTTACGATTTTCCGAGTTACGAAACAATTGAGAATTTCGGATTGTTAAGATTATTATCTTGGCAAACTTATCCGAATCAATTATAATTTTAAATGCATGGATTAAAAATGAAGTAAATGTAAAGTAGGGGAAGTGAGAGGATGGGCATAGAGGGGAATGGTAAGTAGGAAAGGAGAAAAATAGTGGGGAGAAATGTGTGGGAGTGAGGGTAGGGGAAATAGTGAAAATAAGGGGAGAGGATTATGGATATTAATAATGGAGAAGTTGGAGGAAGCGAAGTGAAGAAAACGAGGGAGTAATTATGGAAATAAATTATGGAGATGTAGGAGAAGTGAGGGGAGAGGTAGTAGAAAAAGTCATGTGAGAACTGAGGAAAGTGTGGGGAAATGTGGGCATAAGATAAGTGATGAGAAATGAGGGGAGGGAAGTAGGGGAATTTTGAAGCAGTGAGGGGTAATGACTTGGAAAAGAAGGAGAAGTGAGTGCATTTTATACGTGGGGAAGTAGTATAAGTGAGGGGAGGGGTACAAGGTAAATTAATGGGAGGGAAAGTATGGAAAATCAGAGGAGAGGTACTAGGGGAAGTAATGGAAGGATAATTAGGGGAAATAATGGAAGGAGAACTAGGGACAGTGAGGGAATATTGGGAGAAAGGAAGTAATGAGGAACGAGGAAAGGGGAAGCAGAGCATTTGAGGAGTAGCGACAATTAACAAGGAAAAGGAAAGAAGGAGAAATGATGGGAAATGAGAAATGTGTGAAATGTGGGCATAAGATAAGTGATCAGAAATGAGGGGAAGGGAAGCAGGGGAATGTAGGAACAGTGAGGCCTAATATGACTTGGAAAAGAAGAAGTGAGTGCATATTATAGGTGAGGAAGTAGTAGAAGTGAGGGGAGGGGTACAAGGCAAAGTGGTGGGAGAGAAACTAGGGGAAATAAGAGGAGAGATACTAGGGGAGGTAATGGGAGGAGAACTAGGGACAGTGAGAAGATATTGGGAGAAAGAAAGTAATGAGGAATGAGAGAAGGGGAAGCAGAGCAATTAAGGAGTAGTGAGAAATAACAAGGAAAAGGAAAGAATGAGAAGTGATGGGAAATGAGAAGTGTGTGAAATATAGGCATACGATAAGAGATGAGAAATTAGGGGAGGGGAAGCAGGGGAATTTAGGATCAATAATGTTTAATATGACTTGGAAAAGAAGGAGAAATAAGTGCAAATTATAGGTGGGGAAGTAGTAGAAGTGAGGGGAGAGCTAAAAGGTAGAGTAATGGGAGAGAAACTAGGAACAGTGAAGGGTTATTAGGAGAAAGAAAGTATTAAGGAATGAGGAAAGGGGAAGCAGAGCAATTGAGTAGAAGTGACAATTAACAAGGAAAAGGAAAGAAGAATAGCAAATAAGAAGTGTGTGAAATGTGGGCATAAGATAAGGCATGAGAAATGAGGGGAAGGGAAGCAGTGGAAGCAGTACAAGGGAAAGTGATGAGGGAAACTAAGGAAATAAGAGGAAAGGTAATAGGGGAAGTAATGGGAAAAGAATTAAGGAAAGTAACGGGAGGAAAACTAGGGGCAGTGACGGGATATTGGGAGAAAAGAAGTAATGAGGAACGAGGGAATGGGAAGCACAGCAATTTAGAAGTAGTTAAAAATAACAAGGAAAAGGAAAGAAGGAGAAGTGATGGGAAATGAGCAGTGTGTGAAATGTGGGCATAAGATAAGTGATAAGAAATGAGGAGAAGGGAAGCAGGGGAATTTAGGAGCAGTGGGTTAATATGAATTGGAAAAGAAGAAGTAAGTGCAAATTATAGATGGGGAAGTAGTAGAAGTGAGGGGAGGGGTACAAGAGAAAGTGATGGAAGGGGAACTAGGCGAAATAAGAGGAGAGGTACTAGGGTAAGTAATAGGAGGAAAACTAGGAATAGTGAGGGGAAACTGGAAGAAATGATGTAATGAGGAATGAGGGAAGGGGAAGCAGGGAAATTAAGGAGTAGTAAGAATTAACAAGGAAAAGGAAAGAAGGAGAAGTGGTGGGAAATGAGAAGTGTATAAGTAGGTGAAGTGAGTGTAGGAAAGTAAGGCAAGAGGGGATGGGAAATCGGGAAAAATCAGGCGATTGGCACAGAGGGAAATGGAAGGTAGGAAAGTACGGAAAGTATGGGGAGAGGAATTGTGGGAAAGTGAGGGCAGAGGAAATAAAAGGAGGATATTAGGGGCAGTACAGATAAAGAACTTGAGAAAAGACAAGAGAAGGAAATGAGGGAGGAATTATAGAAATGAGTTATGGGAATTTAGGAGAAGTGAGGGGAGGGGTACAAGGAGAAGTGAAGGGAGGACAACTGACGTAATTGGAGGAAAAGGTATTTAGGAGTGATGGTAAAGCTGAGGGGAAGTTGTGGAAATGAGGGAATAAGATAAGTTGCAGGTTGAGAAAGTGAGGGAAATTAGGGCAAAAGAAGTGATGAGAAGGAACGTGAGGGGTATCAGAGGAATTGAGGAGTAGTGAGGGAAAACTACGAAAGAGAAATAAGGAGAGTTGTTTGGATATTTTAGTTGGGGAAGTGGGGCAAAAGACGGTAAGTAATAGGGAAAAATCAGGGGATTGGCACATAGGGGAATGGGAGGTGGGAAAGTAGGGAAATGATAGTGAAAATTTCGGGAAAGTGTGGTTAATAGAAGTATGAAAAAAGGAGGAGATTAGGGGAAGTAAGGATGAAGGATGGGGAAGCTAAGTAAAGGATACAAGAGAGGAATTACGGAAATTAATGATGGGGAGGTAGGAGAGGTAAGGGCTGGGTTACAAGCAGTAGTAAGGGCAGGGTTACAAGGCGAAGTGATAAGAAGGAATTAGGGGAATTGAAGGTAGAGCTTCTAGGAGAAATAAACGGAGAACTAGGGAAAATGAGTGGATAGGTACTAAGGGAAGTGAGGGCAAAACTAGGATACGTAAGGAGAAATTAGGGGGTGAGGTAAGTGACAGAGATAGGGATAGTGACGGGATATTAGAGGAAGGAAAGTGATGAGAAATAAATTAAGGAGAAGGAGGGGAACTGAGGGGTAGTGACGGTTAGGAGGAGAAGAAAATAAGGAGATATCATAGGAAATGATTAGTGGTAAAGTGTTGAAAATTAGGGTGAAGAAATAGGGTAAGAGTTTATTAGGAAGTAGGAAAAATCAGTGGATGGGCACCGAGGTAAAGAAAGATGGGAAAGTAAGAGAAGTATGGGGATGGGTAGGGTGGGGAATTCAGCAAAGAAGAAGTAGGGGAGGGGTTTTGATGGAAGCAAGGGAAATATGAAAAAGAATTTTGAGCAAGTAGAAGAATTCAGGAGATGGAAAGGAAGGGGAAGGGAAGTGATGAGACGTAAGGGCTGGGAACTAGGGAAAGTGATAGGAAATGAGGGTAGGAGAAGTAGGGAAAATCAGAGGACTAGTAGAGAGGGTAATAGAAAGTAGGAAAGTATGAGAAGTAGGGGAAATGAGGATTGGTGATTGGGGGAAGTAAGGGTGGAGAAGTATGGGGAGGAAAAGTAGGAGGAAGTAATTGGAATTGAGAGATAGGGGAAATGAGAGGCGGGTTGAGAATATAGTACATTGAATGTTGAAACAAAAAAAAAATGAATTATCACTGAAAAATGTAATAGTTGATTTTTCAATCCTCAACTAAAAACTGGAATTTTCAACTAAAATGATGACTTTTTAAACAAACAAGAGCATTTTTAATAAGTATAACTTTTGGCTTAGAAGTTGTATTTTGAATAAAGGAAGATAAATTCTCAACAAAAGTATAATATTTTTAGGTAAAAATAAAAAATATGTTTCATTTTTATTAAAAAAGGGTTTCATTCGTCCAAAGAAATGAATTTTTACCAAAATCGTTGAACCATCAACTTAAAAAAAACAGTTGCAATTTTAATTTAAAAAAATATTAGATTTGTACCAAAAGAGATGAACTTTCAAACCAAAAAGACAAATTTTCAACATAATTATTGTGTTTTAACAAAAAAAAGAGTTTTCAGTAAAAGAAAATTTACGAAAATTACAACTTTAAAGGAAAAATAATTTTTAATGCAAAATAAAGATTACGAATTCAAAATAAAAATTTGGAATAACCATTTATTTGTAAAGTTTGAAGACTCGAATTAATTTTCTTTTTTTAATTAATTCTAATTTTTGTAATTTTTATTTTTAATTAATTTTAGTTAATTATCTAATTATTTGTCGCATTTTAATTGTATTAAAATCTTACAGAATTACTTTGAACACTTCAACAATTTTTTACAACAAAAAATCATAAAAAATTTTCTCAAAAATCAAAAATTAAAAAATTAATCAAAAATTAAAATGTTTAAAAATACCTTCAAATATTTTCTTAAAATTATTAATGGAAATAAAAATATTAAATTTCCCTTGGAATCTCAATAAAAATATTATCTTAAAATCTTTCAAACCCTTTAAAAAGTTAAAAAATATTTATTTCAAAATCTCAAATATCTACATTTTTAGAATGCTTTGATATATTTACACATTTTTAATTATTATAGAATCTTTTAAAAATCGTTAAGAATTCAAAATGTTAAGAAAAATTTTTAATTCTTCTTTTTTAAAAATCGAGCAAAACTTAAAAAAATTATCTTGCAATCAAAGGATAAAAAATAGTTAAATTAATTATCTAATTAAAACCTTTTTTATGAGTAATATTTAGAAATATTCAGAAATAAATTTTATCCAAAAGATATGAATAGAATCCTTTAATTTTTTTTAGACATTTAGTAAAAAAGTTAAGAACAAAATTGTTGCATTAATTACTCAAGATTAATTTACAATTTAAATTTTCTGTTAAATTAAAAATTTTACTTAAAATCAGGTAATTTGAAATTAATAAGAGCGAGATTTTCCATAAATTTATTATTTTTTAAATATTTGATTATATAGGATTTCTGAGACTTAGTTTTGAATGTCTTTATTTTTCAAGTAAACAATTTAAGAAAATGTCATCTAAAAGCTTAAAATAAAAATTATCCTACGCAACACGAAAATATAATTTTTTTTAAGTAATAAAAATATTTCTTAAATTAAAATCTATTTTTACATTTCATTTAAGAATTCATAAAGAAAATGTGATGACGCCATGCAAGCCGGCTGGTCTTTATGGCGCCATTGAATTTCTTCTTTATACATAATTGTAAACACGACGCAAATCTATTTACACTCATTAAAAAGTCTAAAAGAATCTTTTTTTTATAAATATAAATTCATTCAAATCTACCTTTAAATATAAAAACCATATTGTAAAGAAAAATTAGAAAATATCTCGAACATTCGACTCACCTTTGTAGTTTTAAATCAATTTAAATATAAAATTTTAAAAACAATTTTATAATTGCAATGAGACTTGTCTTGTAAACTTTTGATTATTTTAAATAATATAATTGTGGAGAAATTGAATTTATGTTTTATTCTCGACGCGTCCGAACTGCTGAAAGATGCTGAAACTACTGGAACTGTAGCAAACTGTATGTAGCTTGCAATACATACTTACATATACGTATACGAAATAAAGCTATGCTCACCAACACTTATGCATTTTACTTGGAAACGATAAGCCATGGAAAATGATATTTGCGACTTCGCAACGTTAAAATAAAGGGTATACAAAAATTAATTTTCAAAGAGCATACTAGAATCCGTTCCAAAATCAAAATTTGGAATAACACCATAAAATGTTCGTATTGTAGATTAAATAAAATATATAAAATTTTCCTAAAAAAGGAAAGAATTCTTTTTTATTTTCTTTTTATTCTATTTTTATTGTTTGTCCAAAAAAATCATTATAATCTTTTTTTAGGACGTTTTATATGTTTTTTCAAATTAAAATAGGAATATTTTATGGTTCTCCAAATTTGTTCGTTGGATTCTTAGTTTTATTTTTAGGAATTATGTACGCAAAAAAATTTCGGCACGCTATTTTGGAAACTTTTTTTATCATCGAAAAATTTTTCAATTTTTATAAATATCCCCTTTTAACGAATCGTAACAAAATAATTCTTCTCCCCGCCTGCCCCCTCGTAGTTTACGTAATTTATGGTTTCCGGAAATGATAAAATATTCGACTTGTCAGTGTCAGAATTAACATTCGTAAAAAAACAAATGTAATAACTATTGTCGTGAAA
>JAAAKG020134713.1:0-13757 GCA_010014905.2 Druon quercuslanigerum | reverse complement strand
GTGTGTTAAGGAATAGGAAGAAGGTGAAAGAAAAAATGTAAACCCTTAGGGGACACATTAGAAGCTTCCACTAACTACTAACTACTACTATCATATAGGCAAACAAAATCTGAAAATTTGAAGTCAGTCGGAAGATATGACTTTAAAAGTTGGGGCAGTTCAGGAATAATGCCCCATATATATCTTGTTCGCAGGCACAAGGCATTATCTACAATTTCCATAGTTTTTGGTTAGTTTGCCAGTTAGCTCCTATATTTTTTACACTTAACTGCCACATGCACACCCGGCATTTTGAAAATAGTGCTTTAAGCTATCACATCAATGCTGCGTCATGAAGGACTGATATAATTCCAATAGCAGACGTTACCACAAGTCTTAGTCGCCATCCCCATATATGTGTGTATTACTTCTGTAGCAAATAGCACACTAATATGAATGCCCATGCCTTGGTATTATGATAGTATTTCATTACGTTGGCTATTTTGCACAGGACGTGGCTGTGTATTTCACAATAGCTAATTAATTACAATCAATAATTCAGCAGCTGGATTCTTATTTCTATAATTCATATGATTTTGGGATCATGGTCGAAAATCGTTTTTTCAGTTTTTTTTGTCATATTGTCCTTGCTTTTGATCTTCATTACTACCATGCATAATATTTTTATCGTTGTCTTCATCTAAAATGCTTAATTTTATTTAATAATTAATTTTAATAAGTTTGTTTTAAATAATCTCTGAATATCTTTCGTTTAGGCCAGTTTCTTTATAATTATAAATAAACTGATTTGAATGTTGCCAAATTATTCTGTTTACTTGGGTCCAACTTAGGCTTCTTACTAAAGTATGACGCATAAATTTTCTAAAACATTAATTTTGCTAATTTTGTGTCGTGTTTGAAGTTTCATCAAATTATACCACAGATAAGTGATAGTATTTGCAAATTCTTTATAAATTTTATCGGCAAGATTAATATTATTTCGAATTGTGTTTGAATAACGCCGAAAGGAAACATAGTCGCTTCTATTTCTTGTTAATTATGCTCTGACCGAACGCCTACTACTTTGTGACTTTCGGACTAACGCGTCTTTTTGATCATATGCATCCCATTTTATTTCTTCGCAAAGAACCCTGTTTTGCAAATTCCAAGACGTTTAATTGAAATTTGTAATAGTTTTTGCGGTTGTATTTAATATTCCATCTCTCTTCTAGTTTAACTGCTGACGTACGAATCACAGTGTTGTATCCGATTCTCACTATCGATATTGAAAATCAATACTTGAATCCCAGAATGGACATTTTTTCACCCAAAAATATGAAATAGGATATGACATCTGACGTCACAGTACCAAGTGAGGGTAAAAGCGTATTCGAAGCTTTTCGGAAATATCATAAATTATATCTCACCTTGTCACTAAAACCGAGTTTCGAACATCTAAATTTTATTTAAATAAAATTTCTCCCAAAATTTGAAAGATAAAATTTAAATTCTAGTTTCCTTCAGGACTTACGATTTAATAAATATATATATAAACACAATTGTGATAGCGCCAGGCAAGCCTCGACTTGCATCCCTGAAAGTAAGGAGAAAAACACTATTTAAACATTTTCTTTAAATAAACAAAAAAAATTACACCAACACTTCCTAGCCTATTCGGAGAGTGGCGTGGGTACCTGAAAATTTTACTTAAGGGAAATATCTGAGAGGGCTTTATATAAATAAACCGATGAATATTAAAAAAGTAATAAATAATGTTCATATTTATTGAATAATATGAGAAAAAATCCTCTCAGAAGCAGTCTTTTACAATAAGACAAAATATGCAGGTTTAAAGGAACAAAAGAAAGTTTGACCATGTATTTGAAAATGCGTAATGTTTGATCAAAATTAAGTTCTTGAGGCGCTTTTTTAGAAAATTTCAAATGATTTGAAAGTACTTTAAAGGAGGTTATTCCCTTCAATTTTTCTGCGTAGCATGATTAGGACACAGGGAATGTGAGGTAATTGTAACCCAACTCTTAACAAGTGAAAATCTCCTTGTCCCTTTAAATTAGTTCTACAGCGAATCTTGGAGAAACCGTTCGTGCACTTGAAGAACGGGGGGGATAGAAAATTATAAAGATTGAATATTTGTTCCTTTTGAAATTATAATACCGTAACATGGGATCCGACAAACACTTGGTTTAAGCATAAAATGATCCACATGTACACCTGGTTTGAAGGAAATAGTCACAGGATAATTGACTTTGTTTTTGCGGATAAAATACTAAGAGAGCTAGTCAAAGGTAGAAGGGTTATGAGAGGTTCTGAATGCAATACTGATCATTATCTTCTGATCTCAAAAATTAACTCAGCTCGGGATGGAGAAAAAAGAGAACCAAGAAAACAAAACAAACGCGAATCAAAATGGAGAACCTTCAGAAACCGGATGTGCAAATAGATTTCCAAAAGAAGATAATCGAAAGCATAGATAGGATAACTTGGGAGGCGCTTATATGATATAAATATATAGAGGGCACATGGACTGTGTTCCGGGATATCATTATTAGATGTGCGATCGAAGTATGTGGTAATACGGTTGTAGGAAGAATTTCCGGCGATGTATTGTAAATTGATGAAATTCAGGCAGCCCAAAAAGGAAAAAGAGAAGCGTACAGGAGAACTTTGAACATGGCAGGTATTAGAGATGAGGAAAGAAATAGATGTGTAAATGATTTCAGACACGAAACGAGGATACTCAAGCGATTCATAAAGAAAAGGAAACATAAAGTTAGAGCAGAAGAAGAGGAAAAAATACAAAACGACATTGAAGGAAGCAGGCAGATTGTAGACACTTTAAGAGACTATTTTCGGGGACTATACGGAGATGAAGCTGTAGGACTCCAAAATTGCGTTGTAGAAGACAATGCGTTAGAAAACTCAATTGAGAAAGTCTGTGTCACTAAGGTTAGGGATATGATCAAGAACTTAAAAAACAGTAAGGCTGCCGCGGTAGCAATATTGACGCTGAAATGCTCAAACACGGTGACGAGTACATACCACATGGTATGTGCAAATTGATAAACATATGCATTAAAATGGGAGAAGTCCGAGATGATTTGAGAAAAGCGATTATAGTACCAATATACAAAAGAAAGGGAAGACAACAAGAAAGATAGAGGGAAACTTTGGGAAGTTCTGAAAGAACACGGAATAAATAGATGGTTCCTAAAAGCTATATTATATTATTTATGGTCAAGTGCTTAAGGATGGCTCTTTTCGACGAAGAAGGTGTGGATCTCAAAACAGTAAGGCACATGGGTTAGCATTCGTGGATCATAAGCTTGTGATGGCAGAGTCAATCGAAGACTTATAAACAATGTTGAATAAAATGAATGCAAGCATGAAGAGAATGGGCCTCAAAATTGACGTACATAAAACAAAAGCTATGGTGTTCTAAGGATAGAGTGAGAAAACAACATGAAAAATTGTCTTAAATGATGAGAGAATTGAACAATTTGATAAATTTGTATACATTGTTAGCTTATTTAATAGGAGCAAGAAGATAGATGAGGAGTTAGACAGACGCATAAACGAAGGTAAGAAAGTTATTGGTAGAGCAGGCCCCTTTATCAGAAGTAAAAATATATCAAATAAGGCTAAGACGGCAATACATAATTCTATATTTGTACCGACTGTAGTATACAACTGCGAGACATGGATCGATCAAGAAAAAGATACGAGTAAAATGAACGCAATTGAGATGAGATACTTGCCCATAGTATGCGAGAAAACTCTGAAGGGCAAAGGGACAAAGTGAGTAAGGAAACAATTCTTAAAGAATGCGGTGCGGATGAGACACTAGTTAATACATGGGGAAAAAATTGGTTAAGATAGTTTGGGCATGTTAATAGAATGAAAGATGGACGACTAATTAAACAAGTGTATCAAGTTAAAGTGAATGGCAGCGTGTCCAGAGGCAAACCGCTGAAGGAATGGTTATAATGTTTGAATGAGACCCTATTTAGAAGAGACGTAAGAAGCCATTGAAACACGAGAGCCTGCATGAAAAAATGCATGGAAGTGAAAGAAGCTAGAGAACAAAAGAAACCAAAGACCTTGGATACTATCGGACCCAAGTAAGGAACCTCACATGACGACTTTGTGAGGATCTTTACTTGGAGTGATTGCTAGAGAGATTTATCAGCAACCTGGGTCGAAGCAGTGTTGCGGTATGAACATGTTATTTAAATAAATAACACGAGAATTCTAGAGCAATCTAAAAATTATATAACCCCTTTCTCGCAATACTCCCTTCTCCACCGTATGAGTCACACCTACCCCGAAAGGGAAACGGCTTAATGGTGTAAATAAAAGAAAATCCACATTATCAGTGCTAAGATTTTAAGGTAAAAAATAATTGAATTCAGGAACGAATTTTTTTCAGTTTTCAAGCTTATTATTAAAATACTTATCTGATCAGAGAAGAGATCATACAAAAAAGTTCCGTCTCTTCATTCTCTACAAGTCTATATTTAAAAAAGATCCATTTTGTAACTTTACAAATTTCCGTCCCCCGAGACGTTTAGATGATAATTTCACACGATCTCGAGCACTGGGCGAGTTTCTCGATCTGGACCCTCACTTACGTTGATGGATATACGATTGGGTGGATAAATTTTAGCTATATATGTCATAAGTTATTAGGCCTTTAAGAAGACTTTCGGAAGAAGCTTCTCGGAAATACCATAAATTATATTAATTACTCAATAAATATCACTCTGAAAGACTCATTTTACACCAAACACGCTGACACCATATGCGTCAGAGATGAAATAATATATACTTTTTGTTGATATTAAAAATAAAGATTCATATTGTTTTCTCTGGTCAGTAAAGGCAGCTCTTCATTCTGTTAAAACCCATTCTTATCGAACTATATTCTTATCCTAACCTTGATATTTCAGAACTCAAATATAATGATATCAAGTTTTCAATTGCTCTTAGGGATATTCGACAATTTGAAACAATAAATGGGTTGAGTATAAATTTATATGACTCAGAATTTGATAATTATAGCAAGAAACAGGAAATGGTTTCAATTTTTTTAAGCCACCAAAAGTCTTAAGAACCTATTATTCACCTTCTGATGAAATTACTACTCTTAGCAACATTTTAAAATTAAACATTATCAATTTTATCCTGTTTATCCTGGAAGGGACTGCATCACGTGGTTTGACAATGAGTTGAAAAAGTTACCTGAGAAAGTAGATTCTTATTTGAAAAATGCAGTACCAATGGAACTCCTAACATTAACGTAGGAGAATGATTTTCAAAACATATAAGTTTGTGATATTTGTGAACAAGGTCTTAACAAAGATGATATTTAACATCGTGATTCCGACCATTTCACAGGTTAATATCGTGACCCTGCCCATAAAAGGTGTAACGTAAATTACCAAGCCTCACATATAATGACCAGAGTATTTTCTAATTTATGTGGCTACGACTCTTACTTTTTATGAAAAATTTGGCAACAAGCTTTAAAGATTATATCTCATTATTACCTATTATTAGATAAAAATAAATATCGTGTACAAATTTCAATCCAGAATACATCGCCGGAAATTCTTCCTACAACCGTGTTAAGACATACTTCGATCGCACATCTAATAATGATATCCCGGAACACAGTCCATGTGCCCTCTATATATTTATATCATATAAGCGCCTCCCAAGTTATCCTATCTATGCTTTCGATTATCTTCTTTTGGAAATCTATTTGCACATCCGGTTTCTGAAGGTTCTCCATTTTGATTCGCGTTTGTTTTGTTTTCTTGGTTCTCTTTTTTCTCCATCCCGAGCTGAGTCAATTTTTGAGATCAGAAGATAATGATCAGTATTGCATTCAGAACCTCTCATGATCCTTCTATCTTTGACTAGCTCTCTTAGTCTTTCATTCGCAACAACAAAGTCAATTATCCTGTCACTATTTCCTTCAAACTAGGTGTACACGTGAATCATTTTATGCCTTAATCAAGTCATAGTTTGTCCTACTTTCGCATCCCTCTTTTTTTGCTTCAGGCACAAATAAAATATCTAGTTTCCATACGTTTCTGTCAATTATTTTACCTTGAGATTATTCATCCCCTAGCATTCTAAACACCCAGTCGCAAATCGTCGCCTGAAAATTAATCTTCACATTTACCGTGTGCATACCTTTTCTCAATTAAATATATAGTGATTTCCGAGGCTATTTTATTGTTTGTATTATTCATTGTTTATATTATACGCCCAACTATCACCTTTACGCATTAAGTTCAGTTTGCAAGTCGAAATCATGTCCAAGTTAAATAGTGTTTCGTCATATGGGGGAAATTGTAGTTATAACGTCCGTCCCGCCAAACTTCAGTTATTGAGGAAGGGTTGAGGGGCAGGAACCGAGAGAGTCGTCATGAGTTGATGTTTTTATACTGAAAAGGTCACCAGCCTTCAGCAGCGTTATATTAGATGGGAGTTCATGTGATCCCATCTTATAGTACTAGAATTTCAAGTACACAAACGGCTTCTCTGAGTGTCGCATTAGAACTGATTTAAAGGGACAAAGAGATTTCTACTTGTTAATAGTAGTTTTACGATTATGCCACATTCCCTGTGTGCTACTCATGCTACGCAGAAAAATTAAAGAAATAATCTTCTTTAAAGTACTTCAAATCAATTGAAATTTTTTAAATAAACCGCCTAAAGAGTTTAATTTTGATAAAAAATTACGCATTTTCAAATACAAGGTCAAACTTTCCATCCATAAAACAGTTCAATTTTCGAATTTTCAACTTTAAATTTATAATAAAAAGAGAGAATCTGAATGCGTTCCCCAACCCTTTCTCTTATTAGTTCTCTTTATTGATTTAGATAAAATTCTACTGATACATTGGTTTCTCCCATACTTTCTTTCCCTTCTTTGCAAATTTTTTCTCTGTCTCTTTTTTATGTCTACACTTAGGGTAAATGGTCTTGGTCCATCTACTTATCTCCCATGGATATTTTGATCCCGTTCAGTGCCTAACCATTTGCTATCGATGCTTAGGAATTACGTGGTAATAACTAGTAAGCGGATCCTACTGTCTGATTGAACAAGAAACTTGGGGAAGATAAATCAGAGATACTGCATCGCGAGAGTTTGCTGTACTGGGGAACTGAAAGGCTCTAGTCTGCGGAACCTGAACTAAGAAGCAATTTTTCCAGGAGATAGTAGAAAAGTTCCCTTAAATATCAAGGGCGCGCTTTTTCATGCTCCCGGACCATGATTTGATAACCGTGTTAACGGCTGAACAGCAAAAGGATTACTAAATCCCTCAATCAAGGTCAACACAGTAAAATCAAAAGGGAGATATCCCAGCGGAGATTTTACCATAGGAGATCTGCTGGAAACCCTTAGCATGTATACCCTTTTCCTCCGAACCAGATTGTGCACGAGGTATTCTGTATTTTCGCAGCTACCCCGATGTGTGGCATAGCACTTGCCTCGGTGAGTTCAGATCCTTGGAATTTTCCAGCAATTTTCGGAACTAGGATCAGATGCAATTAATTTTTTAGGAAACATATTAAGATCATCTATGTAAAATACGCGAGTGACTTTACGTTTGAGATATTCAGGCTTGCGCCAGAATTAATACAAGCATCGATACTCGGCGCTGATGTTATTCCGCGTTTTTGTAGATGTAATTGTCGATTAGCAGGTTCTTCCAATACCCTGCTACGCCTTACAAAGCGTATTCAGGCAAGTTCTTGGCCTCTTATTCATAGTGTCAGATAAGTTACCATTCTTTGGGAGGTGTTCTGTGCGTCTTCACACCAGCCACTTTGGGATAGGCTCTTCCGACTTCTAATGAGGGATTTGCGGTATTTCACGAGGAGCAGGTGACATTCCAGATATCCCACGCATTTTTAATGTGCAAGATACTCTCACCAATTTTTGTAAGTGCGTGTCAGAATTCTTTACATTTGAATTTTCTGAAAATTTTGTAGAATGTAAAATGGAAACTGTATTTTCTGAAAAGTGCAGATAGGATATAACATGTTAAAACGTATGAAGAATCATATTTAAACGTTTTATTATCGGTAATAAGAATAGAAATTAGAGGACATGCGTTTCTGGCATGAAAGTGTTAGGTAGTGGTAATTGAGTTGTGCTAATTGTAGTGCATTGGCAGTTCAATTTAAGGTGAGTTGATGGGAAGAGAATGTGAGAGGGTTTTGAGAGTGAGATATTGTATGTTCAAAAGAATTAAAGTGAAGTGTTTGCAATATTTTGGGAGATTAAGATTGTTTTCTGTAGGCTGAGAGGTTGGTTTGGTTAGCTACACTTTACGCAGGTTACGTCTTTGATGAATGCAGACGAAGAAGTATTCTGAACACCGAAAAGTGACAAGAAAAGGGGTCAATATAGGAAGACTTTAGAAAGGGTAAAATTGACGGCAGATAGTTTTGGCTCAACTCACCGTTTATAAATCGGAAGAGGGATAGGGAAGAAAGAGGAAGTAGCGATTAAAAGAAAAAAGTAGGATCCATCCTGAAAACACCGAAAATGATCATAACATCGCCGGGAAAAGAACAAAATAGAGAGGGGGACAAGGACGATGGGAAAGATGAGGACAATATTGAACATACTGGGACAGTAGAATTTGAAAAGTTAAAGTTAGAGAAAATGCGTGAAATGATAATAGACGATAAACGAAAAAAAGGCAGGGAGAAACAGGAGAGGAAATAACACGGGAAATTAGGAAAGAAATGGCGAAACTTACAAAAAAATGCGAAAATGGGAAGAGGTTAGGGAAAATTTAGAAAAAAGGATGAAGACTATAGAAAAAAAATTGATAAACAGGATGACCCTAATTAAAAGATAGAGCACTTGGAATGTAGAATAGTGAATGTCGAAAATCAAAACGGGATGTTGGAGTAGGGGAGAGTGTGAGCAATGAAAAGGGAAGGATAAGATAAATAGAAAGAAGATTATAAATAAAAGACAGAGATGAAAGAAAAAGAAACATAGTGATGAAGGGTCTAAAACTAGAGGGCAGAAAGTTGAAGGAAGCAGTAGAAAATGTGCTAAAAAGGATAGATGCTAAAGTAGAAATTGAGGTAGTGCGTAGTGTAGGAAAGGAAACGCGAATTGAAGATAAAATTTTATAAGTGAAAATAAAGGAATGGGACACAAGAGGGATTTGATGGCAAAGAAAAGGGCGGATGTTATATGGAACCCCGGAGAGAATAGAGGTTGATTTGACATAGGTAGAAAGGAATATGCAGTTTAAGTCAAGGGAAATAGCAGAAAAAAGAAAGAAGTAAGAGAAAGAGATCGTGGGTTAAGTATGTCAGAATATAGCCAGATGGAATATGGTAGGATTGGAACGACGAGAGGGAAGAGATAGTAAAAAAGGAGGAGCTGGGAAACTAGAAGAAAAGGAACGGGAAATAGGAAAGTATGAAATAGTAAGAAGCAAAAAGAGACGAGAAACGAATGTAGGGATACCAACAATTGTAAAAAATTGTAGGCGCTATGAGGTCAGCGAAATACGTTTTCAAATCTTCGCTCAGCTTATCATCAGATATCTATGGACGAAAGATCAAAAGAAATAACAACTTTAACGATCCCGGACGGAGAAATGTTCTAGTGCTTGATAAACAATTTGATAACACCTGACATAAAACCGAACTTAATTTGCTACTTATTTAATAAAACTGTAAAATCTACCTAGAACAAGAGAAATTATAATCACTACGCTTCTGAATGTCTTCTCAAGAATTTATAACTGAAAGAGTTATATCTAAAGCAAATACATTTTACGTTAAACCAGTGCAAATCACAAGAATGATCGTGAATTGCGTGGGCGATCATGTAAGAAGAAAGTATAAACAGGCCCGCGGCATCCAAACAGCAGTCGGTACTCAGTGGGGGATCGCTATCTCTATCGAAACGATAATTACGTACGCAAACACCACGGCAAAAAAAACGCAGTCGATGGGACAGAGCTAGCGTGATACCATCATTCGCTTGGCATTCTCAAAGATACGGTGTCTAAATGGAATTTGCTCTCTTTCGAGAATTCCCTTCTTCAACTGTCCAAACAACCAAATTTAGGTGCCAGGCACAATATAAACCTTACGAATAGAAAATAACCATCAGCATAGTGAGCACATTTTTAAAGTATGCTCAAAAATAATCAAAGGTTTTTTGTGGTGTTCTTGAGTTTTTAAAATAATAAATTTAACGAACTTACTACAGACAGAAAACGGCGATGGTAAATCAATTATTCCATTTGTGAATGTTTTTGACGGAGGTGCAGTTGTGGCTGATTTTTGACCTGATTTTATTCGGGATCTCATCCACACGAATTTCAATTTTGTGAAACATTACCTGACTCAAAATAGAATAATTGACCGATTCAAGGATATAAATTCATTTATTCTAAGAATGTAATTAATTTTTCAAATAAATCTGTAAATTCATAAAAAATTACTCTAAAATGTGAAAATAAGGATCAAACTGACGATAATTATATACGGACCAACAACAGGCGATGTTAAAAGGATTCTAAATGAATTTCAATTTAAAGAAGCAAATCTGCATTTCGTAAATAAACAAATATGTCATTGAGGTTTGGACGAAATAGAGTATCCCTTGTTAGAGGAGAACTAATAAAGAATCCTTGTTATTTTAAAAAGGGAAAAATAACAAATTAATTTTATAAGAAAGAGAGGTCTGCAACTCATAAGATATACGTTTCTAAAAAGAAGCGTCTTGTCAATTCTAAAAAGAAGCGTCTTGTCGCTTCTACAAAGAAGCTTCCTGTCAATTCTATAAGTCTTGCCGTCGTACGATGCATAAACGCGAAACATAAAAATTGATAAGAAAGCTTTTCTGTACATGCATCATCTTACGAGTGGAGATATCGAGAGCCTTAAGCTAGTGCTTCACTCATGGAACTACTCCAAACGAGAATAGCAGAACCGATATGGTAAGAATAATATTCGAAAACACCTTTTTCAACGTCGACTGATGGGAAGACTACATCTATCAAAGGAGATTCTTGTGTTATCTTGGCAGAGAATTCTTCACCAAAGCTATGTACGAATTTCGCCTCTCAGGAACTCCTAGCTAAATAAGAATCTCCAGTATCAAGATGTTTCATAACATTCATATTCACAAACTTAGCGTGCTTGAACACCTTAGTAATTTGGCTATTCTTCAGATGAATATTGACGCACTTTCATAATCCAAAAGCCATACCAAACACGCTTGTCTACGCTTCGACAATATTTAGAAGCATTCTGAAGTTGGCTTGAACTGGGAGGACAAAACTTCAAGTCAGTTATATGATATGCAGCATTGACATTATGTTTGCGATAAGTTTTGTCGCCGCAATTGTACCCAGGAGAATTGCATAGTGCGAGAGATATTGGCAGAAGTATGATTCAAATGAGCAGAAGGCAGTAAATGTAGTTTTCGAAGGAGGCATCAATATCTTTGTACATCTCAATATGCATAGATGAAAGTTCAAACATCGCTGGTGAAATATTGCGTGTTTGCAGAATAACCTGTCACTTAGCAGGTTCTCTAGGCAGGCTGTTACATCCTATTGTGAGTCACTTTGTTTGTAAATCTATACCCACAAATATCTATTTTTCCGAAAAATTATCCCGTTTAGGACAGCGATAAAGATATATGCATCTTGTTAGGACATTACCAGATCTGCAGATGCAGACCATATTTCCGTGTGTAGAAGTGATCTTTTTCCATTAGAAGTTCTTCAACGGCGAACTTTCGCACTCTTTGTAAAAGGCCCAGCAGACGTTATGTAGTCAGTCACACACTGAACACGGGACGCATTCCGCGTTGTGCATCCAGTCTTCCAGGTCAGTTCATGCAAGCATCTATTGGTCTTTTGACTTGGCTTGCGCTGTTCCATCAGGTGAACATTTGATGGCCCAGAGTTTAGACTCTTCCGAGATATCCTTCCAAAGATAGACATCCGTTTTGCCTGATTTAGGGGCTAAAGAGGAAATCGTAGGTTAATATTTCTCTTTGTTCTAAAATCGCTATTATTTATTAGGGGGTACGCGTGTCGTTCACACAATTTTTGGGAAAACCGTCTGCATTCATATCCAGTTTTTAAGAGCTAGGCAACTTGATTTCGCTAAGTGATGTTGCTAAATGTGATGAGTTACTGGGTGTTTCTTAGACCACAAAGTATACGTATAGTCATTTCTTCGTGGTGTTTAATCTAAATTATATTCAGCACCCATTTTCTGGTTTTCGGTGCGTTCGATCGTTTTGAACCACATAGATAACTTTTTTGTGGCGTGGTAGTGTCATTTTTGTTCCTTGGAAAACGCTGGGGTTCGCCCTGTATCCCAGAGTCACCGCTTAAGCCACCTTGCCTAGTCGCCATTCAGCTTTGGGCACGGTTTTTATGTTTTAAATTGCGTTTTGTTCTTTAGAGACGATCCCTGGAAAATTTTTCATGCATGTTTAATAATAAATGTAACCATGATTAACAAATCCCTCCTACCAATTTTCTTCAGCCTCAATCTGTGGACGCGACGGGTGGCTTTTCCATAGGATAATATTCTTTCCCCTTCCTCGATTTTATTTTTTATTGCTCCATACTTTGCTTCTAGTGATTTCATGCAGCTATTAGAATATCTTTTCCTTTCATGTCAACTTTCCACACCTAGTTTAATTTTAGTTTTTCCCTTAACTTGCTCTTGGGCAAAATCTTTACTATCCCTTTTTCCTTACGTTCCTTGCGCCTAAGTTGGTGATTTGAACATTGTTTTTTTTTCTTTCTTTTCCTTTTGTCTATATCCCTACTAATTTTTTTCCAATCCCTGCAATTTCCTAGCCACCGGTTTCTCAATTTCCTTTCCTGACCCTTCGATCCTGCTTTTTAGATTCTACTTTGGAACTCTTGTAGCTTCTGCAGTTTCTGCTAAAGCCTTCAATACGACTTAAATTCTTTGTTGCACTATCACTAATTCGCAATGCCACTTTGTTTCCATTCTATTTTAATCCACTTTTAGGCTTCTCCGTTACTGGTTTCCCTTTTCCAGCTTTCTTAGAATCTTGTCCAGCTTATTATGAATGATTGTAAATCAAGCCTTTAGATTAGGAAAACTGTAAGTGCGATTGCTTTTACCCTAAATCTAATCCTACTCCCCGCTTGACTGTGAGGTTCTTTTCCTTTCTTTGGAACATCCCTACGAATCTACGAGAGTCAACTGTTCCCGTAGGGGGAATGCGACTAGAAAATTTCCATGTACATATTAAAATCAAAACGTCAATAATTTACAGAGTAATTTAAAAGGCAATTGATAATAGAAATTTTTAAATAAAAATAATATAGCGTATGGAAAACTCGTCGTAGTCTAACAAAGGTCATTTTGATTTTTGTTTTCTCAACGAATAATGTAGACTTCTAGGGTCAACTAAAATTAAGTTTACTTTTTCGAGAATAGAATTGCTGAGGGTTCAAGGTTTTACACAAATTCCACAAAATTCAGCGTACTGGGTTGAAGGATTGTATATACAAAAAATTATACTTTTCCTCCTCAGTTTTATTCTCAGTATTTCTCAGTGCTAGTTACCTTGGAGAGAGTAAATGTGTACGTTTATCGTACAGTAAGAATTTTAAAGTTCGACAATTGAGGCGCCGGATGCAAAAAGGAGATATAGAATTATTTTGCTGGAGTGGGGAGGCCCCTAAGCTCCTGAACAT
>JAAAKG020134712.1:0-36519 GCA_010014905.2 Druon quercuslanigerum | reverse complement strand
AAGAGATTCGTATACAGCGCCAAGTATATGGCTGACCAATACGGAATCGGGTCCACGCATTTCTGCATTACATTTTTGGAGTTGGTGCGAGATATTTCGATATTCGATACGTATGATCCTTTTAGAATAGGATTTAGAATAGGACTCTCTATAAACTTCCAGGTCCCATCCCCACAATAAGCTTCCCACCCCCTCCACACGGCGTCAATTCTCCGAAACACTAAATCCAGATTCGACTATAATTGCTTTAAAGGTAAACTGCTTTATTTAAGCATTTTGTTAAAAATTGATGTATTTTGTTTAAAATTCATCTTCTACAGTAGAAAATTAATCTTCTTGATTGAAATTTAATTGCCTGGTTTCAAGTATAACTGCCTTGTTAAAAATAATATTATTGGTTAAAGGTCCATCTATTTGGTTAAAAAATTTTTACTACTTTGCAGAAAATTGGTTTTTTCTGTTGAAAATGAACTTTTATATCTGAAAATTTAACTATTCTATTATTGGTTGTAAATTAATCTTTTTAGTTGATAATTTATATATATTTTTGTGTATCCCTCTTTTTAGGTAGAAAATCAATCTTTTTTATTGAAAATTCAACTTCATGATTAGAAGTTGAACTCCGATGTTAAAGAATAATTTTAGTAGTTCTAGATCCATCTCCTGAATCGACAAGTAACTTTGTTTGTTAAAAATAATTTTTTTGGTTGAACATTAAACTGTTTTCAAGAGAATTCACCTTTTTGGTTTAAAAGTTCAACAATTTGGTTGAAAATTAAACTGTTTGCTAGAAAATTTACCTTCTTGTCTTGAAAATTACACAATTTCCAATCATTGCTAATTGAAAATTCAACACTTTTTAAAAGTCGTCTTCTTGGTTTGAAAATACATTTCTCTTTTCGTAGAAATTCTATCTTTTTTTTTGTTAAAATTGCAACTGTTTGCTTATTAAATTACATATTTTTATTTAAAATGCATCTTTTTCTGTTAAATTCAAGTGTTTTTTATTTCAGATTAAAATCGTTTTTGGTTGAATTATCAACTATTAGATTTTATATTGAGAATTCATCTTTTGGTTAAATTCAAATGTTCTTTATTTAAAATCAAAATTTTTGCTGGGTTAACCTATCAGCCATTATATTTATCGTTGAGAATTGTTAATTTTTTTATTGAAAATGCAACTATTTAGTTGGAATTCCTCCTGAAAAAACTCATTTTTTTGTTCACGATTCCACATTTTTGTTGAAAATTCAACTGTAGGGTTGCAAATGCAATTAATTGCTCGATAATTATTTTTCTTATTCTACTATTTGTTTGAAAAATCATTTTTGTAAGTCCAAAATTCAACTATGTATTTATAAATTCCATTATTTGATTAAAAATATATTTACTTTGTTTAAAATTCATCTATGTTGTGAAAAAGTTATCTTTTTTCACAAATTTAACTGCTTCGTTGGTGGGTTATGTATAACCACCAAGATGGTTAAAATATCTCATAAATTGACTGATATATTCCTCAGTTTATTTTTTCTTGTGTGGGTATTCAGGATCTTTTTTTTACTTTTTACATTCTTATCAGAGAAGGTATTAGATTTGTTAAAAATTTGACCCCCCCTTCCCGTTTTTGTCAAATGTTCGCGTTTTGAGAAACTCTGAATCCAAAAAACTGGCTTTTACGAATTTTGTTTGTTTGTATGACTGTATTAAAGTATGTATGTCTGTAAGCACGATAACTGTTGAAAAAAATAATCTTTTAGATAGGCCTTTGGTACACTTTTTTATTGTCGAAAACTTAAGGTCAAGTTCGTTAACCATAGCCATTTTGGATAAAAATTCAAAAAATGAACTCATTTTGAAAGATTTTGAGACCACTTTCTTTCAAGATTCAAAATTTCTCTGTAAGGTTATTCGTAATACTTGAAAATACGAAACTTTTCTGTTAAAGAGTTTTTTCGATAAAAAAAGTTACCAGAGTTATATCACTTATACAAAATTAAAGAAACAAACAAAAATGAACATTTTAAGCCAAACAGCGCACGATATGAAGAAAAAAGTCAGAAAAAGTAAAGTGTTGCTTTTTTAACACCATACAAGATTATAATATCAATTTTTTTTAATTTTTTCGGTAAATCAAACATTTAAATTTTGATCGTACAAAAAAATTAAAAATTTCATTTTGCGGTCAAACTATGCCAGATATATGACAAAAGATGAGTAGGCAAAAATAATGCACCTAAAAAAGATCTAAAAATTTGTTTATGAATTACGTTGTGCTAGGACGCGTATAGTTTTTGGTTTATACGTAAAAACCAATAGTAAAATTTTTTAAAAGATACATTTTTGGACAAACGACACAAGATACGAAAAAAAAAGTTAGACAGAAGTTGTTTACCCAAAAAAGAGCTACAATTTTTGTCTCATCATTTTCTTAATGTATACGTAGTTTTTCTTTTAATCGTGAATGATAACTTTAAAAATTTTTTTTAAATCATTTTTTTGGAAAAACGAAGATCTATAAATTTTCTATTAATCATTTTTTGATGGAACGCGCATATTTTATTATATTCGTAAAAATAACATTTAAAATACAAAATAAATGGTTATTCCAAAATGACACAAGGCACTAAAAAACAATAATAGGCGAAAGTTGTTCATCGGGAAAGGAACTAAAAATTGGTTATTAATCATTTTTTATAGGACGAGTAGGTTTTCTTTTAGTCGTAAAAAATAATATTAAAAATAAGAGAATCAAATTACTGAAAAAAACGACATAAGAGACGAAAAACAAAATGAATAGACAAAAGTTGTTCAACCAAAAAAAAATCTAAAAATTTATTAGAGATTTTTTTATAAGAATACAATTAAAATGTGCCCGCACAGTGGGAAGATTTGTATATTTATTTTCGCCTGCTCCCTTGCACAGTACAGCGCCGCCCGTTTAGGTGAATTCAAGTTGATTCGAGCAAGTAAATTGAACGGAATTTAAATGTATTAAAGAAGAATTAATTGCACCAGTTTTTGATTACTTCAAGATGAATAAAATTAAGTTTAATGTGCATTTAACATTCATTCTAATGAATTCCGTTGAGTTCTGATGAATAAAGGGGAATTAAAGAAAAAATAATTGTAACAGCATATAGTTAAATGATAAATTAATCGATATTAATGCGTATACTTTAATGGCCGATCAAAGGAGAATTAACCATTCAAATTAAGATCAGGTATACACATATCATAATACAGTAGTATTTGAAGTTAATAAAATAAAATTATAAAGATATCAATTAAGTATAACCAAACCATTAGAAAAAATTTGCTTTGATCGTAAGATTGAAAGCGCCCAGGGCGCTCTTATATGATGGATCTCGCGCTTCGCGCTCCATAAGGTATTTACCTCGCGCTATGCGCTCGGTTTTTTTACTTCTCCTACAGTTGAGCACAGATATTTTAAAATTAAAAGTATTACCATTGAATTCTGTAATTTAGTGTTTGTGAATTCTCTTTTGTTAAAACTCCTTCGACTTTAACATATTACATACTTTAACTTTAACATAAAAAAATGATGAATTAAAATTATTAATAGCATATTTTTCGATCTTGTTTGGGTGAACATTTATTGTATATTTTTTCGTATCTTGCATAGTCTGAATGCAAAATGAAATTTTTTATTTTATAGTATTTTATTGGTGGTTAAACTAGAACCGTTGATCAAAAAATACTGACTAACGAACTAGACCTTTATGTTTGGTTCCTTTAAACGGGCACCAAAGCACAATCTAAACCGATTAGTCTTTGGAAAGTTATCGGGTATATAATATAGATGACAACGGCACAACGACGACAGACAGACATACACTATCGTGAAACCTGTTTTTGAGGGATTCAGATGGTCTCAAAACGTGGAGATTTAAAGAAATCCGTGATGGTCAGCTATCACATAAAACTACCCTGTTATCATGATTAGAATATAAAAATATTGAATTAATTAAAAGCAAGTCTTATGATGAGTGTGATAATTAATCTTGAAATAGTACAAATAGACAACGTCCACCCTCTATTTACCCTTAAGAAATATCATCAAGTGGCCGGATTTGGTGCTGTTCATAGTTTAGGCCTCGATTTTACTCGACCAGGATAAGCGTAAAACGCATCGAAAGACACGTAGGCTGGCATGACGTCACTGGAAGGTGGCACGCGTCGCGTGCCATCGTATTCAGGGTGGGGGTTGTCTCTTATGTATCTCGTGCCACATTACTCCAAAGCCTCTCTCATCGATGTAGGGGAAGTTGGGGGCTTATGTTTTCTCTCTCACTCCCTCTCCTATCTGCATCTGACAAAGATCGGCACATCAGATCACAGTAGGATGAGTAGTAGCAGAGTAGACTGCAGACTTGTAGAGAATGCAGAGTACGACAAGGAAGTTCGTCCACCGGTGGTTGGGTTGGGGTGTCTCGTGTACTCCCGTAACGAGTGGTGGGGGTGGGCGCGTGCAGCCGGCCTGCAGCTGTCTCCCCCTCCCCTCCCAGCCACCAGCACTCGTTGAATTCGTCCCTCCTCTCCACCCAAATGGGACCATGATTATAAGTAGGGGTGCTGCCCGCTTACTACCTCCAGTCGAGGGTTGCACTCCGAAAGAAATGCGTGCTGCCATTCATTCCGTGAACACGCGTGTTAGAAAAAAAATCATTCCCATTTTCAGTTTTCAATCGTCCAGGATAGAGTGGGTTCTGGAAGTGAAACTGGAAATACAAGATCATCCTTACTTGTTACGCGAGTGTGTGGTTTTCTAGCAGAGATCGGCTTCGCCATCTGTCGATCCCGCGAGCAGTAAGGCTGTAGTGCATCTAGTTTACGTCGTGTGTCGCTAGTGTCGCCCGGCAGCGGGTAGCGGCGAATAGTGCAACGAGAGAGTGAGAGAACTTATTATACTTTCCCGAAGGGGAATCTCGAGCCGCTGATCCAGCGCCAGTAGTACCTCGGCTTCGGAGTTGTGACTGTCGTGCGTGTCGTGTGTACACTTCTTCTCCCCCTTCCCGTATGAGTCTCCCTCCCGATTACTAAATATTTAACTGCAAATAATTCATTATCAATCATAAATTAATAGTGCACACTGACTTGGAGACACATCCTTTTTTTCCCTGATTCCCGAAATAATCAAGGTATTTTAAAATACAGATTCGCAAAGATAAAATATTATCGGTACTTTGTGAAAGATGTGTGCGAGGGAACGGTGAACTTATTACTGAGTGAAGAGTTTTTTTTGAGCCTGACAACGTGCGCGTTTAGTGGCCGGCAATCTAGCGGATTAATGGAATACAAGTGTCAAGTGCAGTGATCCTACAGGATTTATTTATTCATTATTTTTTCTGGTTTTGGAGAACGCAAAGCGTTCCTTGGGTGTGAGCCCGAGCGGCTATGCTGCCAAGCGTTTTACACTCGAGGAGTTAACGCCGCCGAGAACAGAGCAACAGCTCCTCCGGCGACAATAACAAGGCGTAAATATACACGCCAAAATCATTCTCCAAACATGTGGACCACGATGCTCGTGTGGACGCTGGCCGTTGTTCTTTTACCATCTCCCAAAGCGGTAAGTCGATAAACGATTTTTCTCACGTTTAAGTGGAGAGAAAATGCGTAGGCTCCTAAAATTCTTAAAGTTTGATCTTCAGAAGTTTCAATTTCAAATGCGTTCTGAGAATAGAATGACGGGGCAGCTTCATAAAATCGCGCGCGAGTCATCTGACAGCAGTTCAGATTCATTCACAATAAAGTTACATTCACAGAATTAAAATATGAATAATAAATATAAATACAATACAAATAATCTGCCAGCGATAAATTTTTTTCGGAATTTGTTTCTACTTTTTAACCTAAATTTGTACTTTTTACACTTGTTTGATAGAGTATGAGTAATTATGACAGTGGCGACACTTTGCACGTACCGAAAAGATCTGACTGTTTACATAAAAACTTCGGTGCACTTAATCGAGGCCAAAAATGCAACATGTTTCAATTGTAAATTAAATCCCTTAGAATTGAGGGTCTTGACTGAGGTTTTTTTTTCAAATTAAAATCCTTGAAATTGTAAGTGTGTATAAAATATTACAAACAGACGTGTTAGAAATAGATTAATTTCGAATTGAAATCGGTCCAAGTCGAATAATTTCAAATTTAAACAGTAATAATTATACATTTTAAAATAAACCCGTCAAAATCTCTTCTCTATCTATGAACGTCTATTTTTGTATCTAAACTTGAGTTTAGACGTATAGATCTATAACGTAACATAAAAACTTAAATACATTAAAATTTCTTTAGCAAAAATACTATCCATTTCTGCGGTGATATATACTTATTTCGTGTGCATCGGTCAAAAATGTGGTGTTAATCAGTTTTACAGCTTTATTGTTCTTGCCAACTGATATCCCTTTTCTAAATTTAAATCGACTCTATAGTCAATAGACACAACGAATTTGTATATTATTAATATACATAATATTTATGTTACTTTTACTTTTAATAAAGTCGACAACTTCCTCCGTGAAAGTATCTCTTAGTCAAAAGAAGCACCTCGAAAATTGGTTGAAACTGTTAGGAAGTGTTTTAATTTTGTAGAGTTACCATAAATGGTAGTCTTTCAATTCAGTTTTAATTTTATAGTCATTTCAGAAAGTATCTATGTTTTCGGTTTTTTTCTTCTAAGTTTTCAAAGATGGGATTATTTGTTCTCGTTATTAAAATTTATTTTAAAATATTGATTCAGCGGCCAATAAAATTTCAAATTACTGAAAGGCTTAAAAGTTTTGTTTATAACATAGTCCATATTTAATCACGAAAATTTTGAGTTGAAACCAATTTAGTTTACTTGAATCTTGTAAACTTCCCGAACATACATTTTTGTTGAACATCGTTAATTTCTCGTACGAAAATGATCGTTTAGTAATCATTTAAAGCTTTGTATATTTCGAAATTTGATAATGAACTTCAGTTCCAAGTTTAGAGGTTCTCCAATTTCTGATCATTAGCCAAAATTAACCAGACTTTAGGAGAAACAGTTAAAATTAAAGAATCTTATGATTCATTGCTATATTTTCTCTCTAAAGGTTATAATAATTACAATATTTTCGTTTAATTCTCATGAATGTGATACTTTCTATCATAAATTAGGAGAATGTAAAAATATAAACTACTATATCGAAGCATTCTGAATTTTGGTATTTATATTAATAGACGGAGGGTTATAATTTTAAACTCTGAAGTAATTAAAATAGTTGTTAAACTCACAATGAGTCGTTAAAACCTAACCAAATGAAGAAACTAATTAATCCTTCACTGCTTATTTTTTCTAAATAAGACCGACTTAATATATTAGTAAAATTTTAAAAGAAGACTCCATGTAACTGATATAGTGTATTTTTCTATAATATTTTAACTGCAGTTTAAAGCCCTTATCGTGTGACCAAATCTTTAAGTCACTTTACATCATTGCTCTAAAAGAAGTACCAGTAACTTCAAAAAATGGAGTTATACCCTACATTAAATGTGCGAACTATTAAATAATATTATATTAGCATATAATTTAATAAAAATAAACCTAAACGGTAATTCTCTTTACAAAGTTTCCGTATTTAATAGGGCAATTAACTCTCTCATACTGGGATTTTTCTTCACCAATTTAACGTCCCTCACAAAATTAGTCACAATTTCGTCATTATTAAATCAATCACCTTTAATAATTTCAAAAACTTTCGAACTGCAAATACTAATTCTAGATAACTTTAATTTTTGACTCTCATTTCAGCCTAAAAAAATCTATAACGTTGAAACAAGCCGGTAATCGATTCGAGTTTACACTTTTTCTCCCTAGTAGTGCTTCATAAAACTGTCACTGTGTCGCCGCCGTTGCTCGTTGAAGTCTCCCGTCGAGAAAATTTCATTACCCTAAATTTACGACTCCAATTACTGGTTCACCTATCACTTTTGATTAACAAATCTTAAAACTGAAACGTGCCAATCCTCTTCTTTTTATTGTAACATTACATACGAGACTACAGACGAGACCTACGACTGCCTTTTCGATGAATGACAAGATGTTTAGTCCGGAATTAAAGTCATCCAGTGAGCACTGAGCCATCAGTCTTGTTACCTATAGTGGGGGTTGAAAATTGATCTGGAAGGGGTCCTTCCACAGATGCTCATTCTTTCCTTCTCACCATTATCTTCTTTCCTCTTTTCGTCTTTCTTAGTTCTTTCTTTCTTTCTGGCACAACTCACCAAGGGTTCCAAGAGAATTCTTCCTGGGAGAGATGTCTCTCCTATATTTTTTCCTTCGCTTCCAACAATTCCCTTTTCTCAATCTCTCGTATTCATTGGCGTAAGAAACTTTTACTCCGAGAGAATTATCCGCTTCTTGCAGATTCGAAAGCAGAGCTTCGAGGAATCGTTTTTGTGATTTGTTTCAGAAGTAATTTTAGCTTTGACAGCTGTCTTAATTCTTGAATTATCTTTATTTGTTCCTTGATTTTTAGCAAACTTTGTGTCTATTTTTTTTAAAGAAATAAACTTTTTCTAAAATCCCAGTGCTATTTCTTTGTTTAAGGAATTACTCAAAGAAATATTTGTCCAGTTCGTTAAGATGGTTGAGAATCAGCTATTTGTTCCTTTGCATTTAGGATACATTTCTGGGTTGTTGTTTCGAATTTGGAGACCAAGAATATTAAACTTCATTGTATCTTAAAACTTGAACCATAACTCGAAATGGTACCGATATCCTGGCAGTAAGTCAAAGCCATATTACGCCACTGTGCCAAGTCTGTAGGAAGAGGAGCAAAACAGTAACGGCAGATTTACTACAACGCTAAATCTGGCTCCACTCTTTCAGATTTGTCTAGTCTCTCTTCGTTCCTCTCGGTCGTGTTGACGCCTTTCCATTTCCTTCGTGAACGATCTTCGCATCGTTCCGACTACGGCAAACGTCAAAGTAGGCGCCTATTCTTTTTTTTTATTCTTTTTTTTTATTCTTTTTTTTTGTAATCATCAAAAATGCCAAAAACAGAAAGAAACTTCTGTCTTGAAATTCAAATTTTTACTCATAAAACTGTTTTGATGATTATTTGCGCCATCCAAGTGGACAGATGTTTAGCTCGGATTTCGAGAAAGACAATCAAATCTGAGCGTTACTGAAGGCACCTAAACTTTATGACGAAATGCCCGTAGATCCATAAATACTCCGGAGGCATTGGATCCAGGAATAGCCTCTGAGCCAAAAGTGAGAAATCCCCGTGCAGGACCTCGTAGCCGGTAGGCTTTTACGAGGTAATATAGAGTCAGCGGTACGCCCCCCCCCCCCTCCAAGGTGATAAAAGAACACCGGTTTCTCAATTTGACAATTCTTTGCACCCGATATCTCACGCCTTCTTCCCATCTGGAGACCTTTTAGCATCGATTCCAACAATTTGCAAAAGAAGAACCAATTCCCACTCCCGCACGCTCCCAGTTCCCATTCAGCTCTTTCCCAGAATCACAAAATTATACTGTCCCATTTCAAAGTTATGCTAATTTCCGGTAGTATCTTCTTTCAGCGAGAGAGGATTTAAACCAGATAATATATCTCCTTTGAATTCTGCTTTCAGACTAATCAAAATTTATATGCTTTTTCATATCTATAAGATCTTTCTAAACTGTAGTTTATAAATGACTCTGATTAATGTGAATCTGGTGGCCAGAGTTTGTTATCTTTTGCACAATTAGGATCAGTTTTTCGTCTGTCAAATGCACGTTTATCGCGTGGGTTTGAGGTCGTCGAAGATTTAAAAAATGCAGAGCCGAGACGAATTTTGTCTTATTCTTGCTGGCATATGCGAGACGGGATATTTGTGTCACAAGAGCGAAGACACGACCAACTATAATATATAGTATATGTATATATACATTATTGGAGGTTCGTACAGGAAAAAGAAGCGAGCTACGATTGATGCTACGAGTGCATTCTCCCTCATTTTTTTTATTATTATTGTTATTTAAGCTTTGGCAAGTTTCACCGACTTCCAAATGAAAATACTTTTTTTTCACGTTTTTATTCGTTTTCAGAATTATTCCACTCGATAATTCCAGTATTTTTGCCCTTTTTTCCGTATTGAGTGTCTCCTTTCCTAAATAAATTTCATGAGCAATTAATGCGAATTTAACCATCTGCTCTCGTGCCACAACCACCATGAGCTAATTTTTTCAACTGTGAAATCCTCCTTGAAGATCCACGTGCTTGTGCAAAAAATAAGCACATGCTCCACAGACTCCCGTCGTGAAGTCGTTGGTGTGGATTTGAGTTTTCTCGAAGGATCCAACTTCTTTTATGACTAACGGTTGACATTTGTAAAAAAAACTAAATTATCGGAGAGCAAAACTAACATCCTCAACCGCAATGTTCTCCTTCAGGCCGGAAACTAATTCTACCGAGACTTTGCTGTAAAGTTTTTAGTAACTTGAGGTTTAGAGAAAGGTTTTCACTTTTTAGGGATTTTTAATTATAGTTTTTTTTATAGCATGCTTCTAAGAAGTATATTTATCCTTAATTCCCGTGTAAGATTTTATTGTCAAATATAAATATTATTATTCTCAACTGTTAGTAAACAGCTAGCCGGTTATCTCTATAATATTACGACCTAATACGAGAATTAGTGAGTCACTAGACTACTAGAGGACTGGAGTCCTAATGAAGGGCCGAGGCGATTATTGGAATCGGGTTCCGTTTGCAGATTTATTAATGAAGTTCTTATCACTATCAATGTTCCCAATTATCATACTTTTAAGATTATTTTTTTTTTATAAATGTTAACCTTAAGCTGATAAATTTTTCTTTTCAGGTGCACGCTTCGGGGGTCTTTGAGCTGAGGCTGAAGTCTTTTGTGAATGAGTACGGGAAGGATAACTTAGGAAAGTGTTGCTCGGGAAGTACATCAAGGACAGGAGAGTGTTCGGGTGTTTGTCGGACGCGCTTTAGGGTCTGTCTGAAACAATACCAGGTGAAAATCGACACAACAACACCATGTACTTATGGTGATGTTGTCACTCCTGTTCTCGGCGAAAACGTCGTCAACCTGAGTGCCAACGTAGCCCAGCCAAGTTTCACTAATCCCATCAGATTCCCCTTCGAATTCACGTGGCCGGTAAGTTTTTTTTTTATTAAATATGTGTTTAATATTCGTAAAGAACTTTTCCATACGAAGAGCTTGTTTCTTCAGATTAGAAATTAATAGTTTAGATGCGAGCACACGCCAGACATGTCGCGTGCGTCAGTGCGTAAGAGAAAGAGAATTTTAATAGCATATGGTGCAAAGAGAACGGCTCAAAGCACTTGTCTCTCCCTCCTGCTGGTGCTGTTTCTGATCCCATCCACCATCCCAGGCGTACGTCAGTTCTTCCGAGACGCACCAGTGGCAGATGGCTCGACCTTTTATGCCCTGCCAACCCTCCATTTCTTTATCTCTTCACTTCCCTTCACAGGGAATGTCCCCTCTAAAATAAGAACGCGAGCTTTTAAGTTATAGTCAAAAGTTGAATTGAAGTTTATTTAAAGACACTCTCATAAAAAATATTTTGCTTAGGACATTTAGAAGTGTTTAGAGAACTCTTTTTACAGAAAAGCAAAGTAGTGCTTGAGTTTTAAAAGGTAGTAAAAGGGAACGACCATAAAGTTAGAAGCGGCTGATCTTTCTCACTCTCGCACGTTTCTGAGGGCAGAAGTTAAATTTACTAACCCATATGGTGCTCAGGGCTCAGCGTGACCGGTCGTGCAGTGTATCGACCAATATTATAAGTCAGCTATATCGAGAACCTAGACCGCCAAAGCACACCGCTCTCGAAGTTGGGAATAGCAGGAAGGAGACGAAGAAAAAAAAAGAGAATTTTTCTTCTCGGAAGCGGGGCGAACCCACATGGTCTTTTCGGTAGGTTGTTACAGGGACCACTCGAACTGGGAATTATAGACGAAGGATGTCCAGATTATGGGTTCTGGCACCATACACTAGTTGTTTACTACTCGGGAAGCAAGTAAGATCGAACCAGCGAAATGAAACGCCCCAATCGGAAACACAACTCGAGTCTCCTACTTATGGTAGCAGGGGTTTAAAATATCTCCGGCAATTTTCTTTTGGCGGTTAGGGTAAAAGGTAGAGTAGACTTTAATTTAATAGAGAATTTATTTACTAGAAATTGGATCTAGACTGAGGTTTAGCGTTTAAAATGTAGGGTTGATATTAAAAGGTTTTTATCGGATGAGGACGGAAATTCGCAACGCGTTTTATGAATTAAGAGGAAGAGGATATGTAATCGTAAGCTTCATCGAGACTTTTGGACTCCTAATCGGTTTACGTTTGTATTCGAGAAGTGTATAGTTGCTCTTATTAAAACACCATGGCATCACAGTGCCAGCATTGTACTTTCATTAGCACTCTTTTAATATCTCAAAAATTAGATTGTGAGGCTTTTCTGTCTGCATTTTGACAAATTAGGTTGTTCAAATTTACAACATTTACCAATGAAAACTGCTACATATGTTTTTTCAAAGGTCCTTTTAGCTCTGAGTTGTCCATGTGATGCCTACTTCGTAACAAGTTCGAACATGTTGCTACAAGTTAAAGGACTTCCAAAAATTTCCTGATAGCTTCATGAGAATCTTTTGTAAGATACTGTGGTTTCCGAATTTTTAAATCGGCAAATTTTGTTATCTCCTGATCAAGAATTCTTATGAATTCTAATGTATCAGGATCTTCTCAGATTCTCGTCGGTAGTTAATTCAGAGGACATCGTCATATATCAGCACACCTTGAGTCATCCAGTCTGGGTCGTTTTTTAAACCTGAGATGTGTCTTTATGTGTAATATGGAGTGTGGGGCTGATATTCATTGGGTTTGTGAGAATCCCACGGCTCTGGACTGCGTGATTTGAAGGTTCGGAAGAAGAAACAACGCGAACTAGCGGCTGGGTCTTTGACGAGTGGATGAATGGCTGCCTGAGAGTAGCGATGCTCTACTCTCTTCGCTAAGCGTTTTGTATAAATTACAGTCGAGTCGGGGAAAAGAGAGACAAAGAGAGAGAAAGAAATAGAGAGGATTGACTGGGTCCGCTCGAATGTCGGGTATTTTTAGAGTTTCACCGCGAGCCACAAAACTCACGCGACGAGGTCGAACCTACCCATTTCTTTTAACCCTTTCAACCAGACTTCTTCAAACGACAAATATTTTATAAATATTCACCTCCTGGATTCAGCTTTGAGCCTGAATTCCAGTTTCGCATGATAGGATTCGTATCTCTGAAATCATCTTTTGCGGGTTTTTTTCTCTCTATCGCAAATCGATTTCAGTTATTTATTTTACGATCCTAATTATTCGATTCAGTTTTAATGTGACCAATATCTGATACTATCTATTCAATTTTATGATCCATTAAGTTTTATCAGATCCCAACTACTGGTTCTAATGACCAGAAAATATTACGAGTGCTAGAGTTTCATTTTTCAGATCTCTGGACCTGACGATCGTCTTCCGTGAAAATGTTGAACAGTAGTTAAGTTTTTCGTCGAACCAGCGAATGTTGTTCGAATATTCGTCTTGTGCCAAGTCGCCACTGTCTGGGTCTCTCTTTCTCCCGTGCGTTTTACTACTACCCCTGAAGAGAATCGTGGTAATAACGGTGAAATGGGTTTGTGTCCCGAGGGCTCGGTCTCTCGTGAAAGACCTCGTCTGAGTCCTAGCTTCTTCTGCTTCGTGAAGAAGAGTACGCGAGAACGCCTCTTCCCGTAGGCACAACACGTGGTCATCGGAAAGGTGTATCAGCTGATACCTACCGCTTTGCTTTTTAGTATCTACCTGTGTACTATCGCACTTTCTGTCCCGGGAAAAGATCCACTCCATCCTCTCGGTTTTAGTCGCGTCAAGCGTGAAACGACTGCAAGCGTTTTCAAAAATCATCCGCAACGCTCGGTCGAACTTGAGATGCATTCAATTCTAAATCGGTCTTGTCCCGTTCAATCACTTTCCATTCATGCTCATTCAAATCAACCCGCTCGTCAGTCTTATCCCTTAGCTTTATCTTCACTCAGCTTTATCACATATTATTTCGTAAGGTGTTAGTTGCTCGAATGGGAGGAATGGACATTTGACTATTGCTGGGCTGTAGAGATTGCACTTCCGAGTTTTCGCAGTGCGGAATCGCTTATCTTGATCGGTATAAACGCGGAAGAGGAAACAGAAAGTATAACAAGTTTGTAGTCTGTAAGAGCTGTCTTCACTCTGAAAGAGACGCAGAACCTGTATATGCGTGTGTATTATATATATATATATATATATATATATATATATAATCGGGAGAGGAGTATGGAAGAGGAAAAGAGGCGAGAGAAGGTGGAGTTATGCTGCGCTGTCGTGGGAACCAACTCCCGAGCACATCTTCCCTCTCATATCATCACTACTCTACTCTGATTCTCTCCTCATTCTCTCCTCTTTCTCTTTCTCATACACCTCAGTTACCTTTTCTCCTTTTCATCATCTGCACACCTCTTCTCTGTCTCTTTTGACCCTCTCTCCCTCCCTGTACAGGAGCGCACAATCCAAACTGCACCGGCCCGAAACACACCCTACATTGTTCCCGGGATGCCGGTGTTTTAAAGCTTTTTGTCGGCTTAATTCCAATCTGTGTAATAAATTAGCGAGCGATCACGGTGGCATTTGTCTCTTCTGCAATTTATTCTCTTCTTCTTTCCCTTTCTTCCACGGTCTTTCGTCCTTGCCGCAAGAAAGGGACCCTTCCCAAGTTTATGCACCTATTTGTCTAACCCTAATCTCTCTATCTTGATCGAGTTATATCCTGCTTGTTGCATCTTTTTAGAGATTTATTTAATTAAATTATAAGGTTTAGGTTCTTTTTTTATCTAAAATGCGATCGTAACACGTGAACAGAGGTGCTATCAGGGAAACTGAAAGAGGCATTATTGAGATTAAAATTCAGAGGCTTGTGTAGAGAACGCGATTTATTCATTTGAAGCGGCTATTTTACGCAAACTCTTTGACAATGACATGGGATGTCAGCGTTTATTATTCAACGAGCCTAATGAGGCCATGAAACCTATCTCGATGACGTTAATAATTAAACTTGCCACTGCAGGTTCCACGCTTCTACGTACAGACTTGTACAAACAGATCCATACAGACATTTGTAGGGATATGTAGCTTCTATATTTACTAATTATTCAATAATCCTCTGCATGTAGTGTATATCAATCATCCCTTCGCGAGACGACTATTACTCCTCAATACTAGAGAACTCTAATGTCCACCGAATTAGCTAGCTTACCATCCTCGGTTTTGCTGTATCGTATCGGCAGGTCTTGTCGCAGTTTACGGTATAACGATGCGGTTAATTATTTTGACGGCGCACGTGTGCTTTTACAATTATAATCTAGGGCTGTGTTTTGTGCTTGAACGCACATATATTATTTATATCCAGTGGCATGCCGTTATGAACAGTCAACCCTCGTAATGCATTTGCACCCCTCGATGCAATTCCAAAGGGGATTCCGGCCCACGAGCTTCGTACCTCGTTTCTCTTTTATACCTTTCTCGGTCGCGTTGTTTCCATCTCTCTTTTCTGATACGGTTAAACGCACAAGCCAGGTGCGTGTGCTGCATGCATGTTGCGGCGTCACAAAACTTTCAGATCTTTTAATAAACTACTGAAGATTCCTGTCTGTTTATGAAAATTGAACTAGAACTCTATAAACTGTAATTTGTGAATAATCCCTCAGCTACTTGTTACGTATGTGCGCGGCGCAATTCTTCTTATAGACAAATTACGTTCGTCGCCAACGTTCGAAAGCCACCTACACATAACAGATTACACAATTAGATATCACAATAAAATTGTACAAGGCCCTTGACATCCTTTCAAACACCTCATCTGGAATCGAATCCGGATATCGAATTAGAGGCACGCAACCTCATAAAAATTATTTCATAATATCTAGTCTTTACTCAAATTTTGCTTTTTTACACTGTAAAAATTTGATAAGTTCATGTGCATGCGAGAGGATTTGAACCCCTATTAGCTATTAGCTTGTATATTTTGTAGTTCATTAGTCACCTGCATATTTATCATATAACGACTTAATTAAATTGTGAAATGTTTTTTGTTACAGGGCACGTTCTCTTTAATAGTGGAGGCGTATCACGACGCAGACAACACGACCCACCATTCGCCTGGTAAGTGAGTCGAGGTGGTGTTTCTTCCTCGAACCCTTAATATAAAGTCGCTTTACAAGATGATCGACGTTCTTGAATTAATCCTCTAAACTCGAACAACAGAGGAGATTCTAAAAAAATAAGAAACTTTAAAAGTCAAATCTATAATGGAGATTACACACCTAGGACATGGCATGTGCAGGCCAGCTGGGTGTGATGCGATGGCTCAAGTCCGAGACAGCCAAGAAGCCACTTCCGGCCGTGCGCGACATTCACCAGATACGACATAACCTTTTCTCCCCTTTCCTCGAAGATGGGGTACCTTCTTCCTTTTTATCCCCCACCTTTGGTTCCTTCGACCTGTTTCCAGTCTTCTCTCTAGACGTATTACCGTAACATCCTACTCATCCGCTCACACATGCACTGATGGGTCATTACGCTACATACGAGATTGTTAGATTGCGAGTGTGAGCGAGCCTTGCAGGCAATAAACTAGGCATGTGCGTGGTGCTTATGGAGCTGGAAGACCCCATTGCACATATAGTAGAACCCAACAGAGGCACTAGTGTTTCCTTCCTGTGTAACCGTAGTATCAACCTTCAACCACACCAGTAACTCGACACCCCCTATTCGCGAGGATGCTCGACCCTTTGTAGCTTCGAATCTGACGTGTTCAGCACCCCCCCCCCCCCCCCATCTTCACAGAGGCCTTCTCATTCATGCTCTTAGGCACTGTTGCGCTACCTTCCGCCACGAGGTCTTTTGTATTTCCTTCCCTTAAGCTTAAGGTTCTCTTGCTTTCTGGAAACGGAATCGCATTTTAGAGGTCTTGCCTTTGGGGACATAAAACCGCAAGAAATTTTAAGGAAGTTCTTTCGTTTATGATCAGGATGTTGACTGGACCGTGAAAAATCAAGAAAATAACAGGAGATTTATATTTTCTTCTCCCTTTTAAATGGCTACGATGTCAGTTGACAATTTTACAGTTTGAAACACTTTTAATTTAAAATTTGTAAATCAAAAGAAAAACTAATTGTAAATTCATTTATTTTTCAAGTTTGAAATTTGACTGGAAATTAAAAACTGGTTATTTTTAAAAGTTAGAAATTGAACATTTGATTTTCCACTCTGTGAGACTATTAGATTTGATTTCTTTCGAGTAATAATTCCATTTAAAACTTCAGAATGTTTTTTATTTATATTATCTGTAAATTTCAAAAACATTGCACTGGAAGCTGACGAAATCTGAATGCTTTCACGTTTTTTGCTTGAAAGCATTCTGGATGTTTTCCAATGTAGAAAATTAAAAACTGCCATTCCTTCTGTTTTGAATTCTTTCAAATTCGAAACTCTCAAATTGTCAGGTGGATCAAAAATGCTTTTTTAGTTGGCCTATTCCTAAATCTGACTGCTCTCGAAATGCAGAAATCCGTGAAGTCTATTTGGGAAAAGAAATTCCTAAGTCATCTAAATGCAGTAATATTGGTTGTCCTGCTTCCGTTTCTTGTTTTTTAGAGTTCTACATAACAATCCATCTATCTTTTACGTTTGGTCTTGAGGATCTACCTCTTGGATTCTAACCATTTACCCACCACTCTCCCTCCCTTGTTTGCACAACGTTGAATCTTTTCTAGAGTTTACCGAGGCATTAACTTATCCTGTTCGATCAAAAAACAGTAATGATAAATCGCCTCTTCTACCGCGGGCCATAAATAGAAAATATTTTAATGAAATGCTTGCTGAGCAAAGTACCACCTCGATAATGAAAATCGTTTGTTATATGATATACAGCGTTATAAATTAAGTAAAAAAAAACGAAGTAGACAAAAATGTAAAATTGTTTAAAGAGACAAGAAGGAAGGAAAGAAAGAAATTGAGGTAATTGATTCATCATTGACCATGGCGCCGTCAAGGAATCAATTAATTAATCGAATGATCTCCGGAAGGAGAGACGACTCTAGGAGGTAGCGCCATGCATGGCAGAACGTTGGGCGCGTAATTTCCGCTCGGGTGACTCGTAATTAACAGAGCAGGTTTGAATTGAAAAGAAGAAGAAATTACTATCGGCGAGAAAATTCGAGTCCTCTGGGTTTGACGTTGCAAAACTAAGTGTAAAAAAATTCGCAGCTTAATGAAAGGCGAATTTTAAAGGTGAAAATGTTGTACGTTAATGAGCCGAAAAGTAATCTCGTATGAAATTTTTTGATGCTTGGAGACCTGAGAATGTGATAAACAGTAAGGAAATTTGACCGCTTTTAAAGACAATGAACTTTGGAGCATAGTTTTTTATTGAAAAAATAATAGGAAAAATCTGAAAAATTCATGGTGGTACTTTGAATGTTTCTGAATAGTTTGCCGTTAAAAAAATTGCAAAATATAAATAATTCCTCGTTTTTTGTACATAAATATGCAACTATAATCTATCTTCGGTTCTACTGAAGATAACGAAGTGATTTCAATTGGAGTTAGTTACTTGGACTATCTGTAATAACTTCCATTTTGAAAGAAGTATATGCTTTTTGTTGTCTTCGTGATAACTGCGATATTTGAAGTCAGTTTTTTATACGGGAAAGCAAGTGCCAGAAACCAGCGTGGTGCCGTTTTTTCAGGGGGTCGTCCTGGGTTTTCCTCACCATGTGCTACCGAACTTGTGCCTCCGAGCCTCCATTTGGACCTGAACGAGGCTGAGCGAGACCCCAATGGACAGGGATGTATCCTTCGAACTTATTCCCTGTGGTAAAAATTGCTCTGTTAAAGAAACATAAATATTTACTTACTTAATTTTATAACTGATGACGGAATTTTTTTAAAAATATTACCAAGATTTTAAATCTATTCCGAAAATTTTGGGAAAGATTAAAGCCAATTTATTTAATTTGGAAGCACCTATTGCAAGATTGAAAGAAAAATTGGAACAGTTTTAAAGGAAATGTTGAAAGGATTTGTCTAAAAGATTTGTAAAAACATCGAAAAATAATCTGAAACAATAAAAGGCAGTTTTAATTGTGTAGAATTTTTCACGAAATTGAAGGCTAAATTTGAAAAATTTTGAATCATATTTAGAAGTTGTAACAAAACTTTAAAACTGATGAAAAAATTGGAAAACCTTTAAAGTAATTAATTTTTTGAAGATTTCAAAATAAATTCTAAATGTTTTAAAAATATTTATCCAAACGTTTCATGATAATAAGAAAATTTTTCTTCAGCTTCCAGGGAATGTTAATTTTTAGACAGTCGAAGAGTTACACTTTCAACTAGAAAATATGAATTTTTGAATATAAATTGTAACTACAGAGTTAAGAAAAGGGATCACTTTAAAACTAAAATGACGAATCCTGAAAAAAAAAATTTGCAAACAAAAAGTCTAAATGATGACAATAACAAACACATACATTGTTAACTAAAATGAAGAATCTTAAAGAAAAATATAAAAAACAATCTTTATCCGTAAGAACACTGCACTGATTATAATTGTTTTTAATTAAAATAATATCATCATACTTTGCATACTACTTTTATTTCATGCATGAAAACATAAATTGAGGTTTGAGGGCCGTCACAGTTTACGAAGGACGGCCCTGGTCAGAGTCTGGTAACAAGGCTTTGGAAGCACGTGGTGAGGAAAATCCAGGGCGATCCCCAAAAAAAAAACGGCACCACGCTGATTTCTGGCACTTGCTTTCCCGTATAAAAAACTGACTTCCAATATCGCAATTTTCACGAAGACAACAAAAAGCACATACTTCTTTCAAATTGTAAGTTATTAAAGATAGTCCAAGTAACTACCTACAATTTAAATCCCTTCGTTATCTTCAGTAGAACCGAAGATAGTTTAGTTGCATATTTATGTACAAAAAACGAACAATTATTTATGTTTTTCAATTTTTTCAAAGACAATCTATTCAGAAATGTTTAAACTACCACCATGAATTTTTTCAGATTTTTCCTATTACTTTTTCAATAAAAAACTATGCTCCAAAGTTAACTGTCTTTAACAGCGGTCAAATTTCCTTACTTTTTATCACATGCTCAGATCTGCAAGCTACAAACAATTTTGTACGACATTAGTTTTCGGTTCATTAACGTACAACATTTAAACCTTTAAAATGATCCGTCTTTCATTAAGCTACGAATTTTTTTTCCTTACTTTTTCAACGTCAAACCCAGAGGACTCGAATTTTCTCGCCCATAGTAAGCAGTTCCTCCTTGCTTCTATTTTTATGCTATCATATCACTCGAGTGGTTTACATATACATAGATTTTAAATATTCGCATTGTGCCAGACATTGTCTGGATTCTGGTCTTTATCGCTGGAGCGCCGTTTACAATGTGCTGATGTTGGTGTTTCTCCCCGCTTTCGCACACAGTCCGTCACAAATTCAGGTACACACGTACCTGGACGAATACTTTTTCGCACACGCACACGAGTAAGAGCGAAACGAGCCCTTTATTGCCGCATTGCTCGGATGCTGCTTCCTTTCTCAGGCCCATCCCCTTCTCTTTCTCTTTCATTCTTCTTCCCCCTCTTTTTTCTCCTACTATTACTTTACCACTGCTTACAACACGGCTTATACACCTGCAAGTCCACCGGTCTTCGTCTACCCACGACAAACGTAATTGATAACACGTGAAATCGCTCTCTTTCTACAAAGTCTTTTCTACTCCTTTCTCGCATTGATAATCGGGACTTATTGTTTGCTTAGCTCATTGATTCAATTTTAGATTGTTTTGTAGCGGAAAGCTAGATATACATTTTTAATATGAATGCAGAAAGCCTCTCCTGAGCAAAGAAGGCTTGGACTGTCAACCTGAGATTTAGAGGGGATGATTTAAACGAGAATATGTTACTCTGGATAAATACTTTCTGATTAAAGAAATTAGTCTTGAATTAATGTAGCTTGTTTTCGCGGCGAAAGACGATAACCGACTATTTAAAAAAATACTTGGACCAACTGGCGCGGCAAAGTCAAGTACATACATATTCTAAGTATTTCGCCATCTATTATTATCTCGGACAGATACTCTTAGCTGGAGCAGAGATCGACCACAAGTGGCACATGCCACAATTCATAGTTTTTTAAGTTCCGAACCCTTTCATGTGCAATTACGCACGCGACTGTTATCTCGACGAACTACTTTTATACATCGTCGCAGGAAAGAGTTATTTCCCTCGAAAGTGGAAAAAGGTGGAGTCTATTCTTTTACAATAACCTTATTAATTCAACTGTACTTAATCCGCAAATCTGAGAGAAATATACACCGATACCAACCATCAAATTTCCGAAACCATTTATGAAAATCTCATTAACAATCGTCCAAGATCATCAAAATATCTTCAATGGTTGTATACAATGAGAAGATGCTCAATTATTTTATTTTAATGAACGACTCGATTGTAAGGGTTTATTTTATATCAACTGTTTTAGAACACAAGCTGACAACTAATACCTATACCTTTTTCTTCCTTTTATTTCTTTTGTCACGAGATTCATCATTAATATGTCGAGTATTGTCGAGGGAACACCTGTCTCTTGTAAGTGTTCCCATAAATAATAACAGTAATAATTGATCAGTGACTTTAAATATTAAGAAGAAAGAAAGGGTAAACCTTTACGGCTAACTCATTTTAATTTGCGAAAATAGGGGCTCAAACATTGGTGGTTTTCTGGAAACAAAGGCTAAATTTTACTTTATAATATCTTTTAAAAATTCTTTTTGGGTGCTGATTAAAAACAGAGATCTAAAAGACCAATTTCTCGAGGGAAGAAGGAAGGAGATAATGAAGAAAATGAGAGTCAAGGGGTAAAGATGAAAAGTATCAGTTTCGTGTTTCCAAGTTTCCAGAGGCATTATCATAAACACCGAACGATTAGGAGGCTCAATTCAACGCCCTATCGAAAAAGCGTCTCTCACGGCCAGCCGTTCTCTTCGCGGCCTGGACCATGTCGGAGGAAGTTGAGGATGAGAAGAAAAAGAGGAAGAACAAAAGTTGGAACCCGTTTCGCCGATGGCGTGCCCGCGGATACTTAGAGCACCGGCGTCTTCCCAGAAGGGAAGTAACGTTTCGCCGCTGGGCGAAACGGGAGTCAGGACCTTGCCTGCCGCTTTGCCCTCAGGCGATTGCCTCCTCATCGGACCGAACACCCTTCTCTCTTCGTAAACAACGATACAGATTGCTACACAAGCTTCCTTAACCTCCACGCATCTACTACCTTCTGTATAAGATACACTCAAACCATTAATTTCGGAAAAAAAAATCTCCAAGCTGAAATCACTGCAGACTTAAAAACTCAAGCTGTGATGAGAGCAATCGAAAACCAAGCGCAAATTCATGTTTCAGCTACCTACCTCTGTTTGTTTACCAAAAATTCACACGCAGCCTTCTCTCGAATTAAAAAAAAAATCTTTATGGTTTACGAGGGATGAGAACGAAGGTTCAAATTTGTGAGAGTTTAAAACTGAAGACCGATCGCAGAAGTACTCACTGGACGCGAAGGTACTTGTTAAGAAGGATAAGAAAAGCATGAAAAATGCCTACGAGAGGGAAAATGTCGTAATGTGGCAACACTGTTTCTTGGAAAGAAGGGTAGGAGGGTGAGGTAAGGAAAGGAAGAAGTATAGGTTCAGAAGGAGGAGGCAGAACGCCTCCTCTTTCCCAGAGCGCTCTATGTTCCGGATGAGTGCCGTCGACGGAGTAGCAATAGCGGACGAACATCCGGGTCTACCCTCCGGGCCGGCGTACTTCGGTATCAAAATTCTCCTCAAATCGCACACTAATGTTTTAAGAAATAAGTCTTAGCAAAAGCTCTGACAATTTTAATAACCTTCTTCTTTTTGTTTTTGCAGAGAAAGTGCTGATAACGAGGTTAACGACCCAGAGATGGTTGGATGTTGGTACTGAGTGGATTGAAGATGAACACCGGAGTGCTCACTCGCAGATGGTCTACGAGTACAGGGTGACCTGCCTTGCTCACTATTATGGCAAGGGCTGTGAGAATCTCTGTAGGCCCCGGGATGATAGCTTTGGGCATTACAGCTGCAGTCCTACCGGTGAACGCGTTTGCCTCTCCGGATGGAAGGACGACTACTGCGCTACCCGTAAGTATACCCTCCTATTAACCTTTTACTTGGAACTGGAGATCCTCCTACGATCCCAGAGGTTGAAGTCTGGGTTGCCCAACACCACTGCCGCGGGATAAAAGCTGCAGCCAACGCGCCATCTGAAATATACCATTTGCATTCTTCCTTCACTTGCAGCCCAATCACTTTCATACCTCAGCTCCTAGCTTAAAAAATTGTGTGGTAGACTACCATCTGTGGAACCTCACATTCCAAGGAAATAATTCCACATCCTTTCTAATTTCCCTCCATTAACCTCCAACTTACTTTTTGCTAAAGACCATCTACCATCTTTTCTCAAAAAATCCTTCAATTTAAGAGACGTTTTTTAAACACTGTGCTGAGAGTCTAGACTAGAAGCAATCGTTTTTCGTAATAGCAGACTCGTATGATGTGATGATGAACAGCACAAAGATAATTGCAGAGGCTCAATTATCCCAAGTGGAAGTGATATTGGTTGAGCTCTATCCTTTTAGTATTTATTATCTCCCAATCGCCATAACTCATTTCCAAACACCTCTTTCCGAAACCTCTCGGATTTCAATCTTCCTTTACAGTTTACCTTACGCAGGTCTTTCAAAATCGTACCTATCGATCTCTGGGATCAACAAGTAACTAAATCAACCATGTAACAAAACTGCGAGGTATGTACTGTATGTAAAAATGTAACGTTTTCCACATTTATTGAAGAAAAAATAAAATTTGGAAACCATATCCGCTCTAACTTTCTTAGTTTTTAGACTAGAATTTACTTAACTACTCGAATGGAAAGGTTCTTCAAAAATCATGAAGAGTAGGAATAGTGAAAATGGGGCAGGGATAACACGACTCCTGCTGCAGCTACTATCGAAAGATGGTTGCTAGGGGGACGAAGCAAAAGTCTGTCGGTACCTGAGCCTGATGCCTCAGCACAGTTTCCCACGCTTCATGCGCGCGCGTACTCTGACTCGATTCGTCCTTCTTTCTCTCTTTGCAGCGGGTGTGTTTGCTTCCTTGTCTTACACTTGCAAACCTGCAGACCGACTTGCGAGCGAATAAACGTGAGCGTGAACGTAAGCGCAAACGACGCTGCAGCTCACGCGTGTATTAAACCACACTTACTCAATTATGGAACTCACTCGACGTGTCTAGCCAAAGGTGCAGCAGACTCTCAAATTTAAAGAAACTCGGATTCAGAATCTCAGATCGAAAGAAACATCACCTCAGAAATGCTTGCTATTATAAATTAATGATTCTTTTGAGCATACATCAATTCTACATTACTTAGATTCAAAAAAATCATTTTTATGAACGCAGTGAGATAAATTTCCCGTTTGCTTAATAAGAATTAGCATAAACAAATGTTATGAATAAAGTACCGACTTTATCATTCTGGCACGCAACTGATTACTGATCTGAAGATAATCTGAAAAGTGCTGGATACGAATCAGAGGAAAATAGACGTCGGAAATATAATTTACGTATCGATGATGGTGCTTGAGCAAATTTCCTTTGTTTGCCTACTTGATTACATTTTGAGTTGCAGTGGTTTCTCACGTTACGAGTCATTAAGTCATCAGTATTCTGCTGATTAACATTTTTTTGTCATTACCACATGATCTCCAGAGTATTACAGTGGGTAAATCTACTTTGATGCACATGGCCTTTGCGCAATTGTTGTGCGCTCAGTAGTCTCGGGCTCGAATGTGTCCTTGATAGTGCAATAAAATTGCAGCCTCCTTCGTTTTCCCTTTTCGATTCTCCGACGTGAAGCTTTTCTTTTCGGAGTATTTCCTCTGCTTTTCTGCAATTGAGTCACATGCAAATCGACTTCCAGAAGACATAGGTCGTTGCACCTGGTTCGCACGTCGCCGCGAACAGAGTGGCAGAGTTCGCGGATGGATTACTAATAGGCCGCTTTAACTCATTTCATGAAATTCTCGCAATTTCGCGGAATCAAGGTGCTTCGTGATCAGTATCGCAAAAAAAGCGCACGTCTTGAAAGTTTTCAGTCCTCATTGGACCAACACCTTTATCTCAAACATTTATTAAATATTTTATATTGCTCTACATTCTCTTAAAGAGTTAAGATCTTCCGATTTCTGCATTCGAAGCATTTCTTTTGGTAATAGGACAGCGGACGAATCAGAGAGCATTTAACCGCAGTGCTGCAAACACAGTTCCGAGTCTGTTTAACATTTCGCATGGATCGCGTTTGTAGTTACCCACGCAGTGAGAGGAATTTGGCGGCCGTGTTTTCTTTGCGAAGCCATATGTATTTCGACATTAAATTCGATGGGAATGCAAGTAGTAGAAATGAATCTATTGTAGCATTTTATTTTTTTTTTATTTTTTTTATTAGGAATATATTTTTATATATTGCATTGTAGCGTGTGCGCACAAAATTTAATCGGGCAAGGGGTTAAAGAGAGTCCGTTTAGTAGGGATCGCGGCGCTTTCGGGGGTGTCTCTCTTATAGGGGTTGAGGGGCGAAAAAGAATAGCAGCTGCAACACGACGGCGGGCAGAGCGAGTGGCCGCGACAGCTGCTCTCAGTGCTTTAACCAACAGCTGCACTGGACTAGCATTCGCTCAGTCCACTTCGTTCCCCTCTTGTACCTTACCTTTTTTTCGAGCACACTTTCATAATTTTCCGTACCTGCCCAACTTTTCTTCCAGAGATCTTTTGAGAATCCAAGACCCTGTCCCAGCATCCCCATATCAATGTCACGGCAGGTATTTCACTCTATGAGTCTATGGACAAGAGGCATAGAAAAGATGGTTATACATAAAAGGCCCCACGAGCCAAAGTCCTGTGCATTCTTGGAAAAAAGAGGGTCGACGTCGCCAGTTGGAAAATCGATTCGTCCGTTGCGTAGATCGAATTTAAAAGGACAAGGTCGCAGTGTTCGTTCCAACTGAAAATTTAAAAATTTTGTTTTTCTCGTGGCTGTAGCAGCACGAGTAATGAATTAATAAATTTAATTTTTGGGTAGGTTAAAATTTAGTGAGATCTCGGATGATGAAGGAAGGTAGTTTGTAAATCGTAGGAGCGACGCCTTTGAGAAAAATAAAAATGGCAGGACACGATTTTATGGTTGTAGTGGTTTCTTTTGTTGGAGGGCCACGGATCGAGGAATCCCTACGATTCGGTCGTTCCTTTCGGCGTCGATACAGGGAGACGCGGACTATAAATATCTACCTACTCCACTGAGTTCTGCGCTACTCGAACTCTAGCCTCTAGCCGACAAGAACTCCTTGCACCGGCCGGTGCGCTCGATCCCAAGGTCACGCGGTCCACGCTCGTCTCGCATCCCAATCTCATCTCCGCCTCTGACTCCGGACTGCAACCACCTTCAACCCCATTCAGAACCGGCTACCATTATCGTGTCATGCATCCAGTAAATATTTTTCAATCTCATTTTAGCGTCGGAAAATGCTACCACTCGTCATTATTTTTATCTCGAATTATTTTTCACATCGATTTTTCCAAACCCACTTTGCATCCCAAGGCTTTCAACCTTCTTCTAAATTCATTAGGTAGTTTTGAGTTCAACAAGTCGTAGGTGGAAGGTGCAATCCTCTCTTTATTGACTTTGAGTCGATTTCTCCTGGGAGGATGGGTAATCCTAGAATATCTAATCGATGCGGCGCTTTATAGGCGAATTTATCTATTTGAAAGCAAAAGAGGCTTTACGATACTTTCTCCTGGTAGACTCTTTGAAACAATATTCATCAGCATTTCGAGTTCCATACATCGAGAGACTCAGTATCATCGACTTGGACTCAACATGAATCGCACGAAATTGCCCGTTTTTCAGTTGAACCCTCAAGCACGAATTCTGTCCGATCTTCTATAACGTGCATCTCCCATATGTGCTTACGCTTCCTTCATTATAAATCGAAACTGAAGACAATTTCTAACACGTTCTGTGCAATCGCTACCTTTTGATTTTACACTGCTTTGTTCTTCTTTATTTCTATTTTATCGAAATTTGAAAACTTAAGATGTTTGTACGACTGCTCCATTAATTTATCGTTAAAAATTCAGAGTTTTCTTCAATTCATTGTTATAAAAATTAATTAAATTAACTGGATATGGTCGCACCACTTTTTACCGAATCATTAGCGAAGTACGCAAATTAATTGCGGCACTGTATGTGTAGTGGTTGCGAGCCAAACGAGCCTTTGGATATTTGCGGACTGGACAAACGGCTCTAAACGTGACACAATTTAATTACCCCTTCAGTACTGCGATTATAAAAATAAACCTTTTCTAGAATCTAAAATTCTAGAAGCATACCTCGGAATTTCTCAACTTGACCCAAAATTAAAAAGTTTTCTTATATCAGAATACTATTTTTCTAAGTTACTTCATTAATCTAGTTCAGGTCAGTGTCTGGTGGTCTAGTAGTTATTCAATCAAATGACGTTTTAATTAACGTTTAACGAAGGTTTTAATTTTTTGGAAAGATAAGAGACTTGATCTGAGGAATTAATGAGGCGTGCTGTGCTTTACTGTACATACCAAACAGCATTGTATTGCTCTCTTACAGTCGTGAGGGACGCGATCGACCTCTTGCGGAGAGTTGCCTTAACCTTTGGATTTTTTCTTTCTTGTTTCAGCCCGCTGCCTGCCCGGATGCGACGAGCAGCACGGACACTGCAATCGACCAAACGAATGCATGTGAGTATACTCCTCTACCGGGATTACATTCTGCCCAATGCCCATGTGACTCCCACTCCTATACAAGCTAGTCCTAACCAAGAGGAAGATTGGACGAAGAAGAATTCGAAGCGTTCGAATCGTTTCCGTCGCTACTCGCGGTGGCGATTCGATCCCTCCTCTCTTTGATTTACCTCACATCCCCGGGTTAACGCGAACATTCTTTGCTCCAAGTCGTGACGCGAACTCCAACCTGGAACCATTCCTGATGCCCCTTTTTCTCGATTCACATTTTTATTCCAGCCGAAAGAGTCCGGAATTTAATTACATAGAACCGGGAATTCTAATTCCAGCCTCTGAACTCCAACGCCTCTAAATTCTCAAAAAATAAAATTAAAGTATTTTGTGTTAAATATCCTTTGTTTTAATTTTATCTTTCGAAATTCGGTCCCATATATTTTGCAAGCAAAAAGATTGATTTGCGAACTAAAACCATGAAAAAATGAAATCTATCAAAATGAAATATAAAACGACCTTAGATTTCGCCCGGCGAGATCAAAGAAATACGGAAGGAATTAAAAGCTTATTAATGCAGTGCTTGGACGTTAATTCACTGATTCAGCAGCTCTTTAGCATTTGCAAGGAAAATTCTTTGGGAGAAAGTAAAAGCTTGAAGTGCGAATCAGAGGCTTAAATGCTTTGGTGTTTTAATGTTCTTCTTTCGGGTAAGAAAAAAGAATCTTCCTAACGGAAAAGGGAGTTAAGTTTGTCGGCGTTAAGCAATAATGTTTGGGGATGACATTTATCGTGTAAACTGTAAAGCGCACAACCGCGGTGCGTAACACCGAAGCGAATCAGAGATAAGGCAAGTCGTTGTCGCCATACCATAGTGCCGATAGGAATCTCGGTCCCGCCGCCGTTAACCCGGGGTTTGAATTTAACTCGATCATTTAATTACTCCACAGCCGAGGTTAATTGTCCCGTTAGCTGCAACCTCAAGACAACGACGTCTGTCTCATTCGTCTACTCTTCTGACAATTAAATATATGTGTCTCTTTATCTTGAATTCCCACTTCATAGTTCCGCGAGGTGAGAACGATAACGATTCCGAAGCTCGTATTCGATATATCGATCTGATACTACTAGCATGTAGGTGTTAAAACGACCCTCGTGGGAAGACACTAATGGGAACCAAATCAAGGTTTAAATATTTTGAATTTGTGGTTAAAATAATATTTTAATTTTTAACGTGAAGTTATTGAGACGAACGAAGTTTTGAAGAATATTTTTTTAATATTTCAATTTCTCGCATTCTTTCTAGTATATTTTGAGCAATAGAAAGCCCTAAGATATCCAAGATTTTTTGGTAAGGTAGAAAAAAAGTTTCTTGAAAACAAAAAAAAAGCATTTATTTAATATTTCTTTGCTGTTATTTTAGTAGAGACACACCATGAAAGCATTTATATAAGAAAGTAATCTATTTGAAAAAGTCTGCGGGAAATGCACTGCAAATTTATCTGAAGTTTTCGTTGGACACCTTGTTCAGAGTTTGAAATTGTGTTTCAGTTTATAGATTTGAGAATCTGGATGATAAAAAATATGTTTATGCCTGACACGCTTCGTGATGGACACAAAGGTGCTCCGCCCATGCTTAGGCAATTCGTAATAGATATGACGAAGAGTAAGTACTTAATTTATGAGCACAACTCATTGCCAACACGAGTCTAATTTTCTGCCGGTGGCCGATCGTCGCTCAACCAATTATGAAGTTATGTCGGCATTTAGTGAAGTGTCGATATCTCTAAAGAGTGTTTTATATTGGATAGGAATGCCCGTCCATTATTATTAGCTTTCTGAAAAGTTTCCCACTCAGACTCTAGAACCAAATTATCTCTAAATATATAAAAACATAAGGCCCTTTAACTTTGCATATTATTTTTCAATCGCGTAGAAACAAAAACCTTTAAAAGTCTAATATAATGAAAGGTGGAGTTATCTCAAGTCTCACCAGTAATCCCTAGCCAATGTGCTTTCTTATGAAGTAATGTCTTCAGTGAGTCATCCTCTTTGCCGTTCTGAATATTTATTCAGTTTTTTTGCAATTTGTTAAAATATTTAAACTCAGTTGTTCGATTCAGTTTGCCTAGAAAGTTTCATCTATTAGGAAGTGTTTTTAATTATCAGATTAATGTGTTGAATGCACCATGAGTACAAATAGATTCTTAATGAATGTCTTAAACTTCCAAGACCATTATGTTTATTCTACATCTAGCTTATGACCCATGGATTAGAAGTCTGATGGATTAAAGGTCTAGCCTGAGGCTAAATTGTTCCAAGTGAATGAATATACCCTTATATCGGATGATCCAAAATGCAATCGTCCAAATTTGTCAGGTCAGAGATGAGTCGAAGGTAATAGGACTTTTTTCCATCATTGAACACTCAGTCCTTTATTGATAATCTCGTGTCGGGAGACTGCCAAGGCTCACAAAGCGGTAGGTACTTCGGGTATATCGTACTCCTACAAGGGAGCCTTACGCGGAAACGTAAAGAAGAACGTGCTGTAAATTCGTCGTGGGAGCCGTGGGATCGGCCCCATTAGGATTACGTGTAGGAATCGTCGGGGTAAAGGCTCGATCAAAATTTCGGAGTCTATCGGCGAACGTGTCAGTGCTGAATACCGATGACGATGCATGTGGCGCATTGGCGTAGACAGGGGGACGACGCGACGAAGAGGATCTGGGATTTGGTGCAGCGGTGGGACACCCGGTACACCCCCGGTACCTGGTGCTCGTGGTCCGGCTCGGCTCGGTTCGGTCGGTTTCGCCTCGCTTTACCTGGGTGTATGGGATATAATGGTATAGTCATGCGACGACAACGACTGTGGCTATGGATGGCGGATAGTATTAGTGGGCAGAGCGAGGCGCACACACAGAGGAGCGTAACCTTTCCTTGACCCGCATACTGAACGGCTGTGCCGAGCCTCGAACCGTGGGAACACTTCTCGACGACTCGTCCCCACTCTCTGGGTCCTCTCCATCCTCTCCCTCCGAAGTGAGTAAGAGAGAGGGGGAAGCGAGTCGCTCTCTCTATACCCTCTCTCCTCTCCTTGTCTCATCTCGTTCCCTTCTCTACTCTCGGTTCCGTCCACTCTTCGGAGCCCCCTGGACAACGTAATGGCCGACCACCACTTCCTCTCTCCTTGCTGCCACCTTCATCTCTGCAGCCTTTATCCACTTTTCCGTATCCACGTAGCGCCACCCCCCTCTTTTTATCCCGTCTTCAGCAGCTTTTTCTCGATCAATCCAACTTCTTTCTACCGACAAAGAGCCAATATGAAAATCGTGATATAAACCTGACATAACGAGAGCATTGCCCTTTGTTTTTCAGATGTCACAATGGATGGAAGGGTCCATACTGCGATCAGTGCGTGAGGTATCCCGGGTGTCTTCATGGAAGCTGTCACAAACCCTGGGAGTGCCTCTGCGATGAAGGCTGGGGCGGCCTCTTCTGCAACCAGGATCTAAACTACTGTACCAATCACAAGCCCTGCAACAACGGCGGCACCTGCTTCAACACCGGCCAGGGTTCGTACACCTGCTCATGCGCGCCAGGCTTCACCGGCACGGACTGCGAGACGCCGCTTTTGGACTGTCACTCTAAACCGTGTCTGAATGGTGGCTCGTGCAGTATGGAGCACAACAACAACTCTACCATAACTGATTCGACATCAGTTGGCAAGATCGCCAGAGGGTATCGATGCACGTGTCCACCAGGATGGCGAGGACGTCACTGCGAGGTTAGCACGAGGTCGTGCAGAGACTCACCCTGCTCACACGGAGCCACTTGCGAGGACGATTCCCTAAAGGGTTATACCTGTATCTGTCCACCCGGTTTCAACGGTCATGAGTGCGAAATGCAAATCGACGAGTGCGCGCCCAATCCCTGTTCCAACGGAGGTACCTGTGCCGACCTCGTAAATGGCTTCAACTGCACCTGTCCTTCTGGTTTCACCGGCGAACGCTGCGAGATTAACATCGACGACTGTCAGGGCGATCCCTGTCTCAACGGAGGAACCTGCAAAGATCTTGTAAACCAATTCCGCTGTCTCTGCGTTCCTGGATACACGGGGAGGCTGTGTCAGGAAAAGGTCGACTACTGCCAAACAAAGCCATGTGCTAATGGAGGAAAGTGCATCCCTGGGACTAATGACTACCAGTGCATCTGTAAGGCTGGATTCACTGGCAAAGACTGCAGCGTGGATGTCGATGAGTGCAAAAGCGCTCCCTGTCACAATGGAGGAACCTGTCGCAACAGGGTCAACGGTTTTGTCTGCGACTGTCTAGAGGGTTTTCGAGGTGAGACCTGCGCCGAGGAAGGATCCGGCACCGCCATTCTCTCAGCAGCAGTCTCTGAGATAAACGTGCCTGTTCCACCCTCGGGCGCCAGTTATTGGTCCGGAAATCTCTCGAAGCATGTGGCCTCTGCGGAGGCAAAGGACGCAGGTCTAACAACTGAGCACGTCGTGGTAATCGCGACATTGTCGACTGCGGTGCCCGCCTTTGTCCTCGTGGCGGCGATAGCGGTGATGTGCATGAAAAGAAGACAGAAGAGGGAACAGGCGAAGGCGGATGAGGAAGCGCGTCTGCAGAATGAGAGGAACGCGGTGCACAGCAGCATGAGCAAAAGGGGAGTTGGAGTTGGAAGCCTTTCCGGTGGTGGAGTTGGAAATGGAGGTGGAATGATGAGCAACGGGGGTGGTATCGGGAGTGTCTGCGCCTTGGGAACTGGTGACGCTCACATGATCAAGAACACGTGGACAGCGAATAAAAGTGTGAATAACGCTTCCACGAGGGAAGATTTAGATTCTTCCTTCCAGACGGAAGACTCTTCATGCTCGGGGTATAAACCCGAACCAGTTCTTCAAGATGGCAGGCCGAGGTCGACCAAGCAGCTAAATACGGAGGCTGCAGCTCATCGAGCCTCCCACCTTTTCCAAAAGGAGAAGGAGTGTAGCATCGGCGTTGGGGTGGGTGTTATGGATTCAAAGAGGACTTCCATCTTCGCCGGAAATACGGCGGACTCCTGTTGTGGGGAGGCGGCTTTAATGAAAAGGCCGTTAGGGGATCCTCCGGTCGGTTCGGAGGGTTGTGGTGTTTACGTGATAGACGATCATTATAGGCATGACGCGTCTCTCGCGGCGACGCTCGCGACGGAAGTGTAGCCGATGGACCCTAAAAAAGTGAACTCAAGACTTTTCTTTTATGAGTAGTTCTTTGTACGATAAAAGAGCGGCGAATGTGTTCGGTGTGTCTGTGAATTGGAGTGAATGCGCGCCGTCTTACCGACGTACGCTAATTTCGTACGTCTGCTCTTGAAAGCTATTAACTCTATATCGACACGAAAAAACAAGGCAGAGACAAAGCGATGAAAGAGCGAAGAATGCTGTGGGGGTCGCGCGCCCCGTCCGTTTAAGTATTAATATTATCATGCTCGAAGCACTTTTGTACAGAACTAATTTATTATATTTGTTATTTACTATTACTGCGATCGCTATTAATAATATTATGTCACATTATCATTGTTTCAGAAAATTTGTGCGTAAGAGTGAGAAAGAGAAAATGCGTGTCTGAAGCGATGATGAGAAATAGAGATTATAGTGTTTTTGTATATGACTTTTTTTTAGATGTCTTTTTTCTTTCTTTTGGGATCTCTTTATTTGACGGTAACGCGCAAATCGTGGAAAGCAGAGCGAAGAGATAATGATATGTGACTTTCTAGGCGTATCGTCTTTGTATTAATTATCTCGAATTGAATATTCGTGGATGACTTTAATCAGAATTGTCAAAGTATCCAACTAAGATTCACTTCCGGGTTTGATCCTTTAGACCCGCGATGTGCCTGGAAAGACAGTCGATCGACGTACGTAGAGTTCATTGGCAGATGGTTTAACTAAAAATAAAGACAAGTACGCTCGTCCGCCGGACATAACGGCTAAAAAAATAAAATAAAAAGAAACCGTCAGCCAAGAACAAGTACCTATCGTTGTCTATACGAAGAACATACGTAGCCTAATCTTAAAGTAATACGTGTTTCTCTTCGAGCGCAGTCGGTCTTCCGAAAAGCATGGAGGAAATCTCGATTCCGGAATTATTGTATCAGTTTTTGACCCACGCGGAATCGATGTTTGCTCAAATTTCTAAAAATCGACTGACGTTTGACGTTACCGAGTTTACTCGGTAAATCTCTGTGCTCGGTGTACGAAAAATGTATGCGCACAATGTTCCAAAGTCCATGATGTTATTCGTGTTACGTATTTTTTTCCTGTCCTCGCTGAACGTCGTCAGCGAGGACACGAAACATTTCAATGTCGGCGATCTCGAAGGCAGCAACATGCAGCAACTTTCAGCATTTCCTTGTTAGGTAGGAACTCGAAAATCAATTTCGCCACCGCTGGGTAAAGTTTCCAAGAAATTTTAACCAGAGGTGAAGGAATCTGAGGGTGATATTAATCGAGGAGTTCTACGTTTCAATCGCGAGTTGCAGGAATACTTTTGTATTGTTCGTGCGACTTGCGATCCCCGCATTTAATCGGAAAGACTGAAGTGAATTTTTGAATAGTTCTCCAATGTAGATTATTAAGGTGAATTTAGAGAGAAGGAGAGAGAGAGATTGAAAGCAGGATTGCTGCCTTGGAGGATCGGTTGAATGACAAGCGATAATTGTGTTATTATTGAACGATTTTTGATGATTATTTATTTATGATAAAGATTATGAAAATGATAGATTATGCTGGCGGTGAGATTGCTGATGACGATGTAGAAGAGGTGACGATGAGTAACAAAGATTCGATGATGTTCCTGTTAAATAAAAATAATAATGAGCGGGAGATTATCAACTAAGTCATGCTTGTATCATCGTGTCCCAACCTTATTCAACGCGATTCACGATTACGAATAAACAATTATATAATACGAGATATAACGTGTAATAAAGCTGTTGTACTTTTTTGTACTTACACATTTCTCTGGACAATTCGATATGTCACTGCGTTCATAATATGTTTATACCATTTCTCGATACTGCATCCCCATTCATTTTTTCATTTTTCATTCGTGATATCCCTTTTCGTTATGTCTTTTTCCAGCGAACCGTCATCCCTTCGACTTCCACGGAATGCCAGGCATTCCGTTCTATTCCCCTACTCGCAATAAGTTTAGGCGAATGTTGTAAAGACTTCGAGTATACCTTTTTGTATAAAAAAATCCAGATCTGTATATTTGTAGTAGTGTAAAATTTAATATTATTATTAATATTATTATCGTGTAAATAGATGAATTGTCAAAGAACGGCGGTGAACGATTAATAATGATGATACATAAAAAAACTCTGTGTCTGTTTTACTTATTTGCTAACTCAAAACCTTTAGCAAGTGTCTAATACACTCTATAGTATTATAAGATTTTTAAATTTTATTTATTTTTTTCTTGTTAAACACAATTAGCTTGAGTAGTGGAATTTGAGTTTCAGGAAAAGAATATAAAATTAGTGAGCCTCTAACGAGCTCTAAATCAGTTACAAGCACGCGTTTTAAGTAAACGCAATAATCTTTCCGCGAAGAGATTAAATCTTTGAACAGCCCCTCGAGTGCGGGCCTTCTGCATTATCAGCGATCAAGAATGTCCGAAATCAGAACCTTGCTTTCTTATGAATAAATAGTAGAGTTATTATAAAATGCTTATATTGTGAACAAAATTAAGGAATTTCTGACAAATAATTGGTGTTTCAACTTAAATTGAAAAACAATTTAAATTATATTTGAAAATAACTATAAGTGCCCAAACATCAGTAATTAAGAATATTTTTTAACTAATACTTTTTGATCTGTTTTTAATACGGATTAAAAAAATAATGAGGATGAAAAATAATAATGATGAAAAATTCAATTTATATGAAGTATTTTTATTTAATCACGAGGAGGCTCAGGGGAAAACAATGGAGCTAATGCATGGGACCAAACTAAACCTTAGCTTGCTAATATTTTCGTAAAGAATAATTTCAACAAAATTTGTAGACCTAGTGAAAGTATACATTTTATGTTTTAATCAATATTTTGCACAAGTAAAAGTTTTCGAGATATTTCATGATAAAGATAAAAATTTTCTACTCAGCACTGTCGAAAACGTAAGAATTTCTGTGAGCAATCACTGCAGTTACATATTTTTTTTACTTAGTTTTTGGTCTCCCCGCGAGACTTTAGAAAGGGGCTCGAAAAAGTGTAGCGGTTTAAACAAAATTATTTCTGTGGCCCAACGAAAGGGTGCCCTTTCGCCCATCACGAGAAGCTGGGAAGGGGGTTTACCAACATTATTTATGTAGATCGATAAAGGAACTAGTCCGGGAGCTGGGTACCTTCCCGTATGCAATAATATGTCCAAGCAAAATTAAGGGTTATTCTTATGTATTTTGAGCCGCTGAATCCGAATCCGCTGGTCGCTTCCTCGAAAAAATGGTACGTTTTGTT